>SJXQ01003120.1:29691-142947 GCA_006408695.1 Aepyceros melampus | reverse complement strand
TGTTGCCATGCATTGATTAACGTTTCATTCATTATTCAAATGGCCTTTATTGAGCTTTGGCAGCTCCGAAATCAGCTTTCATGGTGGTGGCTGTGGTTGCCCTTTAGTAATTCTATTTGTAATAATCAACTGTGATCTGTTTGACTTGGAATCACTTTTCTTATTAAACTAAACCAAACCTTGATTTGAGACACTTAATTATAAGTGAGTCTAATTTGCTTCCCCTCAGGGCACCAGGGACTCCAGGTCCGCAGAGGGATGGGGGAGGCCCACATCTGAGGGTAGAGGAGGGGCGCCTCCCCGGGAGACTTGGAGAGTGATGGGCATTCATGCAGAGCGACATTTAGAGAAATATTCCCCCAAGCTCTTGTCTGCACACACGTTTGCTGGAGCTCTAAGGACCGCCTTCTTGGCTTATTAGGAATATCGGTGGCCCTGGAAGGTTACTTGAATGAGACTGAGCCATCTTGGGAACTGAAGCTGGCTTCCCATTCGAGTACTTCTCGGACCAGGCTGAGTGTAAATAAGAAGGGCTGGTGGGTCAATGAAAGGGACACCGGGCTGATCCTTGTCCCTTCGGCTCTGAAGTCTTCTGTTTCTGACCCCGTGAGCTCGGTGAACATGCCCCTCTGGACAACACAATAAAACCCATTCCTAAAACCCACCTGGTGGTCAGGTAGACAGTCCGGGGCAGACTGATGCCAGCCCCTGTGCTGATTGACACGCATGACACAGGAGTGTGAGCATGGGTTTCACAGGGAGGAGACTGGGGCTCAGACCCAAAAGCTGAGGCTCATCTTCCGTGTCTCCTGGGACCCTTACGTTTATTCTCAGCTTTGGATCCCATATCTCTGCAATGACTGTGGCAGGAACTACCTCGCAGGGTGTTTATGCGGATTAGAGATCAGGAAGGTGAGATGCTCGCATGGCGGTGTGATGTGCAGTGCATAGAAGACGCTCAAGAGGGAGCTCTTGCTACCAGTGTGTGCCCTCGCGCCCCGCAGCCCCACCCTGTTCCCCCCTCTCCAGCCAGTACCTGCTTTGTTGTTTAGTCGCTAAGTCGTGTCTGATTCTTTGTGACCTCACGGATTATAGCCCTCCAGGCTCCTCTGTCCATGGGATTTCCCAGGCAAGAATACTGGAGTGTGTTGCCATTTCCTTCTCCAGGGGCTCTTCCCAACCCCGGGATCAAACCTGAGTCTCCTGCATTGGCAGGCGGGTTCTTGACTGCTGAGCCACCAGGGAAGCCCAATACCTGCTTAGTCTCCTGTATTAGTCTGCTAGGGTTGCCATAACAAAGCTCAACAAACTGGGCGACTTAAACGAGAGAAGTTTATATTCTCAGAGTTCTAGAGGATACAAGTTCGAGATCAGAGTGTCAGCAGATTTGGTTTCTTCTGAGCCTTTCTCTCTGACTTGAAGATGGCCATCTTTTCCCTGTGTCCTCACATGGCCATCCCTAGAATACATCTGTGTCCTCTTCTTATCAGGGCCCCAGTCACGCTGGATCAGAGCCCTGCCTAAGGAGCTCATCTTAACTTGATTACCTCTTTAAGACCCTATCCCCGGTCACAATCCTGAGGGTTGAGACTTCAGCACTTTTACTTGGGGGCACACAGTTCAGCCGAGAACAGCTCCCCACCACCATCACAACCACACATTAGCAGCTGCTTGTCTGGACTTTAGCCAGATAGGTGTGAGCTCTGTCTTTCCTATTTGACTGCTGCTGCTGCTGCTAAGTCACGTCAGTCGTGTCCGACTCTGTGCGACCCCATGGATGGCAGCCCACCAGGCTCCTGTCCCTGGGATTCTCCAGGCAAGAACACTGGAGTGAGTTGCCATTGTCTTCTCCAGTGCATGAAAGTGAAAAGTGAAACTGAAGTCACTCAGTCTTGTCTGACTCTTTCACGACCCCATGGACTGTAGCCTACCAGGCTCCTCCGTCCATGGGATTTCCCAGGCAAGAGTACTGGAGTGGGTTGCCATTGCTTTCTCCATATTTGACTGCACTTTCCTCCAAAGGGCCTGCCATTCCCCACTCCTCAAGAGACCTTGATTGGAACCTTTTTCCCCTTAGGATAGACTTTGTGATAAAGCCAAGTAGTCAAATAAGGGCCATATTATGGGGGGCAGGTGATTTGAATATCAGGAAAAGAACTTTGAATTGCTCTAAGAATTTCTTGATCCTTTTCCTTAGGGATATCTGCCTGCAATGCAGGAGACACAGGTTTGATCCCTGGGTCAGGAAAATTCCCCAGAGAAGGAAATGGCTACTCACACCAGTATTCTTGCCTGGATAATTCCACGGACAGGGGAGTCTGGTGGGCTACAATCCATGGGGTCACCAAGAGTCAGACACAACTGAGCTACGAACACAACAACAACATATAGCAAAACACACTCCATAAGGTTATTGACAGTCTTAAATGAAGTGACCCCGGACTGGAGCAGTGCCCAGTGCAGTACAGACATTCACATACAATTGCCCTTCCCTCGTGACTGGGAGGAGCACGCTGCAAACGGTGCTGTAGGACATTCATCTGCCCAGTGGCACAGGTTGTACTCGGGTGGGGCAGAAACTGGGGTTAGATGGATGGGGGCAGGAGCAATGGGTTAGAGAAGAAGAAACCATCACAAGACCCCTGGAGAGGGAAGCACTGAATTTAGGGACAGTTTGGGTACGAGGTGGGAACAATGAAATAGAAAGGGAGAGAGGAAAGTTGATCCCATGGTCTTAGACCTGACTTAGTGGAGAACGGTGCACTCGACAGAAAGGGGAGCTGGAGAATGGAGGTGGGGGGTGTGAGCTCCATGGAGGTCATGCAGAAGGGGAGATGAGGACTCTGGAGATACTGGAGAAACTGGGGAGAAGGTCAGATCTATCGGCCAAGAATGTGAGCTCAGATTGCTTTGACCCTTCATTCACTGAGAGCCTCTTCTGGACATTGAACTGCCTGCCTTCCCAACCACAGAAGCCCAAGTGGGAACCTCAGCTCATTAATTAAGTCGAAGGATGATGACTCCTGGTTCTGAGCACCCCGGGGTCAGGATTTGAGACCTGAGATAAGGACTCTAGTTCCCATCCTCCCCTCCGGTCATCCCCTTTAAAAAGAAAATAACGTACTCACCACTGGATTACAGATCTTCTTTCCCATTTTCCAAGAGGAGAACAAATAAAATTTCTGAGCAGAAGCCCTTCTCTGGCTAACTGTTCTGGGTGAGGAGGACATTGCTATTCCAATATTGTTTATTTCAGACTTTCAGGCCTTCTCAGATGCTTGACTTCACAGAGTCATTTTGCCTACTTTCATGGCGATACAACATTGTAAATTGCCAGGGAGAAAAAAAAGCAGCAGCACAGGCTGATAAGGTTTCAGGCGGCATAAATATTTTCTGACTCCCTGGTCAGGGATCTCTTTCACATGCGAAAAGCAGGTGGAAGAGGGACACGATTTATTTCTTGATCATCATATGGTACATGGATGCCCCCAGGACCTGTGGAAATGATCACCTTAGTCAGGGACACCTACAAGAGGTCCATCAATCTCGTGGTCTGCTGGCCACTTACTCAGCCAGGCTGCCCCATTTAACACCGCAGGTGAGTGAACAGGCAAGGGAATGAATGAACCTGGACATCCACAAGAAGAGCTATTTTCCTACAGGAGGCAGGAAGAAGAGTAGAAGAGTTCCCAAGAAAGCAAGAAAGGATAATCAAGGTGGCCAAGAAAAAGAGCTTCAGAGCAATTACTGAAAGCAGTTTTTCTACTAGGGAGGAGTGATCCAGGGAGGGAGACTTTCTAAGGAAGTGCAGCAGAGTCTATGGAAGAAGAGAATGGCTTAGACTGGGATGGAATGGAGGCATTATCCCTGTGGCTGGTGACAGGGCTCAGAGCCCCAGACTCTGGCTCTAAGAGCTAACTACCATCCCTGCCATCCACAGGAGGTATCCACTGGCACAGCTGAGATGCAGACTTTAGGTGCTGGTGATGAATAGAGCAAGGGAACAAAACAGTACAGAAACAGGACTTACCTGGCAGTCTATAGTAGTTAAATCTCCATGCTCCCACTGCAGGAGACATGGGTCCGATCCTGCTCGGAATACTAAGATCCCACAGCCTACATGGCATGACCAAACAAACAAACAAACAAAAAAGCAACAGCAAAAAAAGAAAACAAAATAGTACAGAAATAGAGCCAAGCACATTATGTGGGATAGCCAATCACATTATTTGTGATAAAGGGGTGTTTCAGAACAATGGGAGCAGGATTCACTTCAATAAATACTGTTGGGCAATTGACTAGACATTTGGGAAGAAAATATGTAAACAGAATCCCTTCCACATTCCTTATACCAAAACAAATTCCACCTGGATTAAAAAAAAAAAAAAGAAAAACCAGAACAAGGAAACAAGAGAGAAAGAAAATGTGTCTTGTATGTATTGGTATACACAAAGTGGGAGGCTAACAAGAAATCTATGAAAAAGGATTTGTAACACAAACGACAAAGGGCTAATTTCTTTCGTTTGTCAACTGAGACTTCTTGCAATTCAGTGAGGAAAAGAGTTGTTAGAATTCAATAAAGTGAAAAGCTCTTATGAGCCAGTAGAAAAATGAATAAAGGACATTAGCTGCAAAAGAAAAAATAGCTAATAAGCATATCAAAAGGCAAACCACTTCAATCATCGTTGAAGAAAAGCAAACTAAAACATGGTTGATATTTTTTAATCTATCAGACAAGAAGAGATGAAAAGTTTGATTACATCGCCATGCCCTTGTGGGCAAGGATATAGGGAATCAGGCACAATCATATACTTTTGGTGGGAGGGAAAAATGTGGTGGGGCACCTTTGGAGGATAATTTGACAATATCTGTCAAAATTTTAAATTCACGTGTCATTAAATAAGAATTTTATTTCTAAGAATTTAACCTAGAGATATTTATCTATACATGTGCACAAATATACATGTATATGATGTCTATTGCTGTACCCCTGCAAGGAATCAGACATAACACGCGCGCATGCATGCTCACTCACTTCAGTCATGTCTGATTCCTTGCAACCCCACGGACTGTAGCTCCCGCAGGCTCCCCTGTCCATGGGATTCTCCAGCAAGAATACTGGAGTGGATTGCCCTGCCCTCCTCCAGGGGATCTTCCTGACCCAGGGATCGAACCTGTGTCTCCCATATCTCCTGCATTGAAAGAGGATCCTTTACTCACTGAGCCACCAGGCAAGTCCAGATATAACATAACTGTCTTTTAATAAGATATTAGCTTTATAAAATTATAGCAAATCAATGCATGACTACTTGGTTATTAAAATGAATAAATCAATCCATTTAGTACCCTCCTTCTGTGTACCAAGCCACTTCACCAACCGAGTAGCTTAAAACAAAAGCCACCAAGTCTTTCATGGTTCTGTGGCTCGGCTGGTTTCCGTCCAGTGATTCATTCTGTCATCACCTGGGGCTGCTCCCATCCTCTGAAGGCTTAACTGGGCTGGAAAGCACAGTGACTCACTCGTGGCTGGCAGTGGATGCTGCCTGTTGACTGGGAGCTCAATCGTGCTCTTGGAGTCGGGCCTCAGTCCTCCAGGGGTCTCTCCCTGGGATACAGGCTTCCCACAGCATGGCAGCTGCATCCCAAGGGGAATCTTTCCAAGGACCTGCAAGCACAGACAATGGATTTAAGCCTGTGTCGCAGGAGGCACACAACATCCCTTCCTCCACATTTTATGGAAGAAGTGGCAAGGTCTTTGTTGCCGTCTAATCCACCATGGTGTGATTTCCATTTATATGCATATACATATGGCTTCCCTGGTGGCTCAGCAGTAAAAAAAAAAAAAAAAAAAAAAAAACCCGCCTGCCAATGCAGGAGACATGAGTTCGATCCCTGAGTCACAAATATCTCCTGGAGTAGGAAATGGCACCCCACTCCAGTATTCTTACCTGTGAAATCCCATGGACAGAGGAGCCTGGAGATTCTACAGTCCATGGGATCCCAAAGAGTCAGACAGGACTTAGTGACTAAACAACCACCACCCCATATACATATACGTCTATACATACATACCTGCAGATACATATATATTTAAAATTTCTGGAGTGGTGCACAAGAAACTTTTTAATTCTGCATCAATGGGAAAGGTCTGACGTCTTTATACTGTTTGCATTCTCACTATAAACGTAACGTTTTTTAGTTAAAAAAAAAAAAACTTTTTAAGAAAACCAAACTCATGTATTAAGCCAAAGCAAGCTACGTTCAGTAGATAAACTCTCAGTTTGCTGCTCACGTATAAAGTCTGGCCCCAAGATCCCTCCCAATCTAATCGTGCATCTCGGTCCCGAGGAGCTGACTGACTATTTATAGACACAGAAAACTGGCCAAAAATAAAAAGTCGTGGCTTTTGGACCAGTGACTTGGTTCAAGGAGGAGACTACTGCTGCGTCTTGTGGGTGGTGGTCTGTTGAGAACTTTGCCTTCTTCTTGGACAACCCTTGGTTTGTTTTGTCCCCCACTTTAATATGGGAAGCCCTGGGGTTGGTGTCATGAGGCAGCAAGAAATACCGTGCTGATGCAGACATGCAGAGGGCACGGAAACCCAAGTGTCAGGAAGGACTCAGACTCCCGTATCAGCCAGGACTTACGAAAACCAAGTCATTGGAAAAGAAAGTGTCCTCTACATATGGAGAGTAAACCTGGGCCACACACACAAGTGTGCATGAGCACACTCACGTCGATGAGATGGTGTTCCCAAGGAAGACTCTTCAGGGCTACGGCTGCCAAGCTGAATCGAGCTCTGCCAAGATCTCTTGGCCGGAACTTCTAAGTGAGGAGACCCTGAGTCCCTCACCACCTGAGTCCCTTCACGCCCCATCTGAAAGACCTCAGACAGCTTGCCTAGCCTCTCTGGCTTCAGTTTTCTATGCAGCATGGGGGTAAGGTGATAATGGTACTAACCCTGCAGGGTGTGATGGGGATAAAGATAAGTGCTTAGCACCTGGCCTGAGACTTGACAGGTCATCAGTAACTGCTCAGGTGACACTAGTCATGAAATGATTTCACCGGCTTCTCACAAGAACCCCCTGAGCTGGGCTGCTGCACTGTATAGCTCTCAGGGCACGTCATACGTGCAGCAGGCAACCCTTGGCCGTTGCAGTACACAGCCTGTGCAACTGCCCGTGGCAGCCGAGAGACAGGCCAGACAGTGTGAACAAGAATCCAGGTCGCCTGGCTCCTCCTGGTCCTCCCACCCCATTGAGCTGCCCACGCTGGCCAGAGCAGTTTCCCAGCTCAGAGAAGGTGCTGTCCCATCACTTCCTCTTTGGGATCCACAGTCACCATAGACCGTCCTCCCACCGCCCGGAAAATAAAGATGCTCCTCCAGAGAAAGAACTATGATTGTCTTCAAGGCCTCCGGCCAGAATAAGCCATGACAGAGCACGTGACCACGAGTGAGCAAGGCAAAACCAGACCTGTCCCCCTGGCCCCTCCTGGGGACAAACTAGGCATGGGCGCCTCGCTCCCAAGGCGGGACTGAGCAGAGAGAAAGGCATGGGTGCCAAGGCAGGAGAGCAGAGCAAGGAGCGGCCGGCGCTTCTGAAGCCACCGCTCATGGCTTTGCTCAGCTGTGTTCAGAAGACGATATGCGGTCTGTGGGGCACCGCGTGGGAGGAGTCCATCACAGCACAGGCGGACGAGCATCTTCCCCTGCGGCCCGACGCCAGCCCCCAGAGCAGGTGGCCCAGCCGGCCCGAGTGACATGCACCCCCTGCTGCACTTGGACTTGGGGTGAGGGTGTGACGCCGACAGAGATGATAGTAATAATCACCATGTCATGCATTTCTGAGCCCTTGTGCACGCTTCAAGGAGATTGTGCCTTCTTTAATTTGCTGTTCAGCACAAGCTTGTATAAATACCTGTGCTGCCATCGGCGGGGGGCTGTCCTGCCTGACAGGCTCCACGCTGAGCGTCGTACCTGCATCATCACTCCACTCTCACAACAAATCTGCCAGGCTGGTATTATTCTTCCCCATTTTACAGATGAGGAAGGCGGCGGGAAGCAGAAACCTTAGGACGCTTTCCTAAAATAAAGTAGCTAGTTATTGGCAGAGGCCAGACTCAAAGTCAGGTATCAATGGCCACACACTCATACTCACAGCCATCATGCTTTATGGTAAATCAAATGGCAGTTTAATTAACAAGTGTGTTAGGATCCTGTTCTAAAGAAGGAACTTGATTTTAAGTGGATAACCAGCAAGGTCCTACTGCACAGCCCAGGAGACTCTGCTCAATGTCATGTGGCAGCCTGGGTGGGAGGGGAGTTTAGGGGGAGAATGGACACATGTAAGGGCTTCCCTGGTGGCTCAGACAGTAACAAATCTGCCTGCAATGCAGAAGACCTCGGTCCCATCCATGAGTCAGGAAGATCCCCTGGAGGAGGGAATCGCTACCCACTCCAGTATTCTTGCCTGGAGAATTCCATGAACAGAAGAGCCTGGCAGGCTCCATGGGGTCACACGTATGTGTATGTCTATATGAATATGTGTGGCTGAGCCCCTTCAATGTTCACCTGAAGCTATCATAACATTGTTAATTGGCTCTAGTTCAATATAAAGTAAAAAGTTAAAAAAAAAAAAAAAGAAGGAAATTGAGGCCTAACATAGGTTAAAGAAACAGTGCAGGGCCATGCAGCAAGTTCATGGCAGACCTTGGTGCCAGGACCCGGCCAGCATTGACTAGTCTAAGAGTCTTAATACAATGAAAAATTTAAAGCCCTAAGAATTTTTTATGGCACCTTCCTAGGATATTTGTTTTCCCTGTTTATAGATGGGAAACCTGAGAACAGGCCAGAAAAGCATTCATCCACACTCTCCCCAAGATGTTGGGGGGATTGCCCCCCACTAGGCTGCGATCAGGCTCCAGAGCTCCTCCCAGGAGCTGCCCCTGGGGGCCCAGCCCATCTCCTCTTTCTTCCTGCCCTTCTCTCTCCTCCTCTAGCGAAGAGGGTCCTATGGTCTCTGCCCCCTTCACCTCATTCACATGCTGTATGAGTGTCCTTTGTGTCTCAGATGATAAAGAATCTGCCTGCAATGCAGGAAACCCAGGTTCGATCCCTGGGTTGGGAAGACCCCCTGGAGAAAGGAATGGCAACCCACTCCAGTATTCTTGCCTGGAGAATCCCATGGACAGAAGGAGCTGGCGGGCTACAGTCCATAGGGTCACAAAGAGTCCAACATGACTGATTGACTACACAGTGAGTTCCCACACAGCAGGAGAGAAGCTGCTTTAAAAAGCACCCACCTAGTAACTTTCCAAGGAATCTTCCGTTTCCAGATGAGGGGCCACGGGATGCGAGGTTGCATGCTCGTAGCCGCCCAGGAGAAAGGGCCACTGCCTCTGAGCGTCTCTGCCCTGATGCTCCTCGCTGCTTCTCTCAGATGTCTTTTTGTGCCAGCAGGAGCACGAGGCCACCGCCCTCCCATCGAGACAGAGAACCTGGGGCTCACGGCTTCTCCACGGGTCGTGTGGATGTTTGGATTTATGTTGAAAGATGAGTGCGTGGACCATTCACCTGTGACGTCAGCTCATCTAGGAATTCATCATGAAAGTCAGGGTGGGGGGTGGTCTCTCTCTATCACACACACATGACTCTATCCCATCATATGATTCATTTATTGAAAAAGTGACTGTGTCATTGAGGAATGAACCTTGATGTTGGAAAGCAGTTGAAATGCATTGAGATCATTTCTCTGGCGCTACCTGATTCAAGTGGCCCTTTCCTGACAATGCAGTGTGGTTTCCGCAGAGAGACACTGACGTATGCCCTGACTTTCAGAGGCTATTTTGGGATGAATGGGCTGCCGGGCTGGCTTTTGTGGGTCCTCGTTAAATGAAATGAAGCTGGAGGTCTTGATTCGGGGCTTTGTCTACATGACCAGACACAAAGCAAAGAGTTGCTGGGAAGGATCGAGGCAGGGGCTGGATTTAAAGGGACTCAGCTCATTAGTGGAACCACGCTGGGGAAGGTTAGGGATGACCACTATGCCTGTGAAGACCTCAAGGAGATGTTAGCCCATCACCCGCTGAGGCCTGTTTGGACACTGTGGGGCTGGGAGGAGGTTTTTTATGTAGTGAAAAGTGATCTGAACTTCGCAGACAAATGAGACCTGGCCCCTTGGAGTCCCTGGGCACTGAGGCTCAGACCCCAGCCCTCCAAAATGACACCCTGCAGGTCCACTTAGGGGGGAGTCCCAGCAGGGGAGGGCCTTGGCCCAGCAAAAGGGCCAGCACACCCCCAGCTTGGTCCAGGGACAGAGGAAGAAGTTAATAAAGGGCTATCATGGTACATGTAGAAGGATGCCAGAATCTCACATTGTTTGCCAGCCCTACTGCTTGGAGAAACTTTCTGGGTTCTTAAGAAGAAAGGAGCAAGACTTCCCTGGTGGTCCAGTGGTTAAGATTCTGGTTAAGGCAATGCAGAGGGGGTCTGTGTTCAATCCCTGATCAGGGAACTATCCCACATCCTGCAACTAAGAGTTTGCATGTCAGAAGATCTAAGATCTGGTGCCACCAAATAAATTAAGATTAAAAGAGAGGGAGAAGACAAAGAAAGAAAGAGACTGTGAAGAAGAGGAAGTTAGTCTGAATGGGAGAGTCCCAGAAGCTAAGGGTAGAAGGCCCCTCTGCAAGTGACCTCACTGCAGCTTGAGTGGTGGGAGGGTATCCTTCACTCATGGACCCACCCTCTCTGGAATCTGAACATTTTCAGGTTCCTGTGGGATACTCTGCTGACCCTTGGAGCTGGAATAGGGAGATGTGAAGGGATCTTGACTATAACCCGTGTTCTTTCATGGTGACCATGTAAGGGTGGTTTGAGGACCTTGGATTCAAGACGTCTACTTTCAGCTCCATCCTCTTGGAACAGTGCCTTTAACATATGGCTCTGACGCTCTTCTTTCATTTATTCTGCATTTCCTGCATTGCCATCACCGTGTCAGGTCTGGACAGTGCGATGCTAAGCAACAGTAAGATAAATAAGATATGTGTTTCCTGCTCTTGAGTTCACAGCCTAGGGACGAATATGGACACATAAGTTGTTAGAATCCCATAACATAACAAGTTGTTAGAATCCCATAACATAACAAATTTTAGTAAGTGAAAAAACACGATGCTCTGACAGTAACTGTTGAATAAGGGAGAATCTAGAAAGTTTTAACAGAAGGGACTTTGAGCTGATTTTAGGAAAAATGAGAGGTAGCAAACAACAAAAAGGGTCAGGGAAGATATTGCTGAGAAAAGGAAGAGCATGGGGACTTCCCTGGTGGTCCAGTGGCTGAGGCTTCATGCTGCCAATGCAGGGGGCCCAGGTTCGATGCCTGTTCAGGAAATTGGATCCCACATGCTGCAACTAAGAGTCTGCATGCTGCAACTAAGACTCGGCATAGCCAAATAAATAAATATATTTTTTAAAGGAAGAATGTGGACAAAATCTCTGAGGCAAGAAGGAGCAGGACACTGGCAAGAAATCAGAGGTGTAGGCTTTCTGGCCAGGCACCATTCATCCTCCAAGATGGAAAGACTGCAGCCAGCCAGCAGCTCCCAAGTCTGCACAGCCTCTCACATGCAGGGTTCTCCTTTGATTCTTAAATCAGTCCTATGACTATTAGCCCTAGTCTATGGATGAATTATGAGGTTGGGGTTATACACACTCATTAGCTGCAATGCCAGTGAGAAAGGTGGAGGGGAGGGAGCTGCCAAGAGTCCATATACAGTCATTCCTCCATATCCTCAGGGCATTGCTTCTAGGAACCACAAGGATACCAAAATTCAAGATGCTCAAGCCCCTTGTGTTAAATGATGTTGTATTGGCACATAACTTGTTCACATTCTCCCATATGCTTTAAATCATCTCTGGATTACTGATGATACATAATGCACTCTAACTGCTGTATAAATAGTTGCCAGCACACAGCAAATTCAGGTTTTGCTTTTTGAAACTTTCTGGAATTTTTTTCCAAATGTTTTCAATCCATGGTTGGTTCACTCCACAGATGCCATGGATATGGAGGGCTGAGGGCAGTCCTCCCGCAGGGGTCGGCAGGAGCATTAGAGCAAGGGAAGGAGGGAGGAGGAGGGGGTGAGCCAAGGTATCCTTTTCACTGATTCCAACAGGAAATGAACGCCACCTCATTCCAGATACATGGCTCTAAATTATCAAGTAAGATTTCCAAATGATTTCTCTTAGACTCTAGAAATTGAAGGAGAAAGGGAATAGTAACCTGTTTCTGGTCCCATCCTCCTGCTTCTGGCCCCCTGGAGAGTCCAGGCAGTGATTGTACCTATTAGGGCCACCCTGCTTCTGTTAATGGGAGTACGATTCTTCCTGTCATTCAAGCTCAAAATCTGGAAAGTCAAGTCCGACAGCCCCTGCTTCCTGCATCCTCTAATTCACTGCATTGAACTCCATCCATTTGCATCCTGCACGGCTTCAGACCTAACACTCGTCCACAGGCTTCTCTGCTTCTCCTGCCCCTTTTCTCCCAGAGCCATCCACCGATGTGACCCCAGGAGACCACATGACCTGAGGCAAAGTTTCAGCCCGTCCGTTCCCCCCATTCAAAACCATTCTACCATCTTAATGTGCGTGTGTGCTCACTCATATCTGACCCTTTGTGACCTCATGGACTGTAGCCCACCAGGCTCCTCTGTCCATGGAATTTTCCAGGCACAAATACTGGAGTGGGTTGCCATTTTCTCCTCCAGGGGATTTTCCCGATTCAGGGACCAAACCCCTGTCTCCCACACATCTCCTGCATTGCAGGCAGATTCTTTACCACTGAGTCACCAAGGACGCCTTCTAGCATCTTACGTGCTCAGCAAATGTTTGGTGAATGAGGGTGTCTATACCACTTTCTCAGGGAAGTGCAGAGCCCTCTGCATCCAGAGCCTTCTAGCCCCAGGTCCAAGTGGCCTCTGCAGCCGTATCTTCAACTGCTCACTCACCCTCGGCCGGGTCTTCAGGGAACGGGGCCATCACCCCGCTCCACGTGGAGCTTGTACTTTCCTGCTCTACTTTGATCCTGGCTTCTCCTCCAATAAGAAACCTCCCCCGCGCCCCCACCACCCCCCTCACCCATCTCTCTTGGCAATGTGGTGCCCCTCTGGTGAGACCTGGTGGGATGCCACTCCTCCTCCAATGAGCCATACCGGGTCATTCCTAAAATATGCCTGTTTAAGAAAGAAGAGGAGAAGCTTGCTAACTTACTGCTGTCAGGCCACGAGTTCTTTGGCTTTGATTCTCATTTTCACTCATCTGTTTAAAAATAATAATAATATTGATTGTCTCAATCATAAAATTGCCAAGAATATCAAATGTGTTCACATATGTGAAAGTTTTTAGCAAATGATTGTCGGAGATTAAATAATAATTATTACGCACATATTATATTACTCTTAAGCATACATTTTTCTCTCCTTCATAAGCTCTACATCTGCTCTAATAGAGTCACCACCAGCCACCTGTGGCCAGTCCACACGGAGACGGTACTATAGGTGCAGAGATACTTACCAGATTCTAAGATAGTAAAGTAAGTAAAGTCACTCAGTCGTGTCCGACTCTTTGTGACCCCATGGACTGCAGCCCACCAGGCTCCTCAGTCCATGAGATTCTCCAAGCAAGAATACTGGAGTGGGTTGCCATTTCCTTCTCCAGGGGATCTTCCCGACCCAGGGATCGAACCCAGGTCTCCCGCATTGGAGGCAGACGCTTTAACCTCTGAGCCACCAGGGAAGATAAGTAAAATACTTATTTAATAATTTTCACCATAATCACATGTTGAATGTATTAGCTGAAATAATACATAATACTAAAATAGACTTCATATTTTTGTTTAACATGGCTACTGCTAAGTCGCTTCAGTCATATCAGACTCTTTCTTTGCAACCCCATGGACTGTAGCTCCCGCAGGCTCCTCTGTCCATGGGATTCTCCAGGCAAGAATACTGGAGTGGATTGCCATGCCCTCCTCCAGGGGATCTTCCTGACCCAGGGATCAAACCCACATCTCTTACGTATCCTGGGCAGGTTCTTTACTAGTGCCACCTGTATTAGGACATTTTAAAACTCCAACTGAGACGTGTTATATTTCTGTGGGTCATCACTGCCCTGGAGAACGGGAAGCGTGTCTTATTCCTCTTTTGTAGCACCTTGTGGGCACAGTTCAGTGTTTGTAAATAATTATTTTCTTCATTCACTCAGCCATCGTGGGGGAGGTTTGGTTGAGATACTGGGTGAGTTGGGGGAGGGCTCTGGCTGTGCCGTCGTTGCCTCCCCAGGAGGTTTCCCTGGCCCCGTCTGCATGTGGCTGTCACACTTTCCAGGCTTCAGGAGTCACTCAGCGTGTTGGCCTCACTCCCCCTTCCACCCATCCTGCCTCTCCTGACAACCAGAAATGGAAATGTTTATTGGAAGGAAGGTGAATTAGAGTGTGATTTTTTTTTTCTTTTTACATGGAGGTAAAATTACTGGGAAATCTGGGAAAGATTGAAGGCAGAAGGAGAAGAGGATAACAGAGGATGAGATCGTTGAATGGCATCACCGATTCAATGGACATGAACTTGGGCAAACTCCGGGAGATGGTGAAGGACAGGGAAGCCTTGCATGCTGCAGCCCATGGAGTCGCAATGAGTCGAACATGACTTACCGACTGAACAACAACAAAAGCTAACTGATGAACAGGCACCTTCCTACACAGCATCCTAGGGCCACAGCCCTCTCATGCTCCTGTCTATGGAGCAAGGGCTTGGGAAGTGCTCTGCTTCCTGGCCATGAAGAAGCAGTGATGGGTGGAATGCTGGAGCCTTTCCCAGTGGATTCCATGCTGGAGGCCACCTGTCCTCTCTGGGGCTCCCTGCCAGAGAGTGGAGAGGAGCCAGTGGCAGTTGAAGTTGCTCAGAGCCCAAGACACTGGGCGAAATTCCCCAGACAGGCAAAGCTGTGGCTTCCAGGCCAATGCCTTAGGCCACTGACACTCCCAGCCCCTCCCCCTCAGCTTTCCCCCTTCCATTTGGATTCCTCTTCCTCGTCACGCTGCAGATCCCTTGCTGTCGTTCTCAAGACACACCAAAAGGATTGTTGTTGTTCAGTTGCTCAGTCATGTCTGACTCTTTGCAACCCCATGGACTGTAGCACGCCAGGATTCCCTGTCCTTCACTATCTCCTGGAGTTTGTTCAAACTCATGTCCATCGAGTCAGTGATATCATCCAGCCATCTCATCCTCTGTCGCCCCCTTCTCCTCCTGCCCGCAATCTTTCCCAGCATCAGAGAAAGACAAATAGATTCAATGGGTTAGATCTGATAGATTGCCTGAAGAACTATGAAAGGAGGCTCGTAACACTGTACAGAAGCCAGTGACCAAAACCATCCCACTGGAGGGATAGTCCTGAGTAGAGGATCTCATGGCCTGTCACCTTCGTTCAGGACACGGCGCCCAGGTCTCCACCAGCCCCTTCTCATCTGCCCAGGGCTCACCCACCAAGACAAGCCCGCAGAGGAGGACACCCAAAGTGGGGATACGGTGTGGTCTCACCTCCTTTTGACTCCATCATGGCGTTTGGAGAGATTACAGGATTTTTAAAAGAAGAATCTTAGCAGGCCTAGGAGATGGATTTGTCTCTCCTGAGTGTCTTTTCTTGGGGATATGTGTCAGAAAGATTCTTAAATCTTCAAACAACCCTCATCTCTCTGTGAGCCTGAGAGTGCGGTAGCAGTAAGGCACAGTAAAAAACCTGCTGATAGACAGATGGAATGCTGTAATTATACGCAGGAGGGAGAGAGGGAGCGTTTGCCGAAATTATTAGTGTGGGCAGACAATTAGAGGCTTTTCCAGAAGATTACACTTTTCCCTCCCATCTGCGCTCCATTTAGGAGTTTTTACATTCACAATGCTATTTCCTCCTCAGCTGTGCCATTTGCCATTTTGCCCAAATTATTATTGTGCTTGACTTTGCGTTTGCTCCGACTTCGCCAGCATTCCCCGTCTTCTCCTCCCGGCTCCCGCTCTCTCCCTCCCCGTCACTTCCAATCTCTTCTTCCTTCACTCTCCCTTCCTCCTGCTCCACTCATCCCCCAGCAGAGAGCTGAACGCATCCATCAAGAGTGAGGTTGCTTCTTGGTAGACTGAGCGGGACACTATCGAATAGGAAACGCCAGGAAGGTGATCAGAGTGACTTGGAGCATGCTTCCTGCCCTGGGACCTACGCCAAAGCCCGGGGAGAAGCCGGGATCCCAGGGCAGTGGAGCTGGATGAATCTGCGGATGAATCCCTGTCTTGGAGGAGGAGGAAAGCACTGTGCTCTCTTCCATCCAGTTACACCTGAGCTCAGGTTGTTGGGATGGGTCCAAGCCTGACTCCTTATGAGCCCAAGGCTTTAGATCCCAGAGCCTCATTCACACTCACTCTCCATTCATCGATCCATTCATTCATTCAACACAGAGTACTCGAGCAGCTACTGTATTACCGCAGAGTCCTCAAGCAGGACTTAACACCACCAGAAAGGTGGAAGAGAACCAGCTTCACTCAATGTCTGCTCAGAGTCAGGGCCTGCAGAAGATGTTTGGCAAGTGGGAACTATTGTCTTCACATTTTAGATGAGAAACTAGGATCCAGGAGGTTGAAGGACTTGCCCAAATCAGAGATGTAGTACCTGATCCTGGATCTCTGGCTCCAAGGCCAGTGGTCTCCATGGCATTCCCTTGTCCCTGGGGAAGCAGAGTGGTCTGCAAGCAGTCCTCTAGCAATCCTGTCATCTTCTAGATAAACAAGCATGTGAACAGTTACAGCAGTAAATGAGGAGGGCTGTGAGCCAGGCGGAAGGGGTGACTGAGCCTTCACACGGAGCCAGGGAGGCGTGGGCTGGAGCAGCAGCCAATGATGAGCAGAAGCCAGCAGGCGAGGGAGAGAGGGGAGGGTGGGCAGCTGGGCACAGGGGCAGCAGGCGTGTCTGGCAGGGCTGAGAGGAATCAGGTGGCACTTCTTCAGTACAACTTTTTTATTCCGCACTTTCACATACATTATACCACTTAATCCTTGGGGCAGCCCTTAGGTAGACATCACTGTCTCCATTATACAGATGAGGAAACTGAGGCTCTGGGAGGTGAGTAACTGGTCTAGAGAGGAAGTGGTGCAGTGGAGCCCTTACAGGCTGTGTTGGGCCCCGAGGCTGGCGGTGTGTGGAGGAGGGCCAGAGGGAGATCCAGTCTGGAGTCAGGGAGATCTGTCAGAAGGCCAGTCCGGAGGCCAAGTGGTGCCTGGTCTAAGGCTGTGGAGGTGGAGGCAGAATCTGGAACTGATTAAAAGTTGGGAATGATGGGTGGAAAGAAGGCATGGAGGATAACTCGGAAGTTATGGTAGAAGATACTGGATGCATTATGTTGCCATTAACTAAGCTAGGAGCTCAAAGGGAAGATCAAGTTCTAGGGGGAGGGTGGCGGGGTGGGGAGAAAGAGAAGGACAAATTAATCGAGAAGGAAGCTTTATGCCATTGAGACTTTCTTAGGCAAGGTAGCTGAGGAGGCAACTGTGCCAAGGAATTGGGGGTTTTACCGTGAATTAGACATAACCTCACTCCTTTCCCGCCAAAACTAAATTAAAAAATAATGTCTCCCAGTGTGAAAAGACCTAGAGACCATCATACAGAGTGATGATAAGTCCAGAAAGAGAAAAACAAATATTGTGTATTAACACATGGATGTGGAATCTAGAAAAAAATGAAATAGATGATCTTATTTACAAAACAGAAAGAGACATAGATACAAAGAACAAAGGTACAGACACTAAGCGGGTTAGGGGGCAGGTGGGGGGGATGAATTAGGAGATTGAAATTGGTGTATATACTCTATTGATACTCTGTGTAAAATACATAACAAATGCAAACAGACTGTATGGAGCAGGGACCTCTACTCAATGCTCTGTGATGACCTTAATGGGAAGGAAATCCAAAAAAGAGGAGATACAGGTGTATGTATGGCTGATTCAGTTTTCTGTACAGCAGAAACTACAGCAACTTTGTAAAGCAACTGTACTCTAGTAAAAATTAATTTAAAAAATAAATAGAATGTTTATACTGATACCAAAATGAAGTCTCCCAGGACTGTGATATTCCATAGGAAAAGCAGGATTCTCTAGGAGTCAGGCTTCCTGTCCCTGCTCCCTTCACCTCTTGGTCTCTATCCCAGCCTCTTTTTGTAGAGCCGCGGAGCCTGAGGGACACGGAAGCCCCAGGCAAGCAGACACACGGACAGAGAGACCCCACACCAAGGAGCTGGCTGGGCCCTGTCAGAGTTCTCTGAGTCCCACCTGGAGGGTGAGCAGAGGCCAGCACAGCTGGAGGGTATGTTCTCAGGGGCATCAGCGTCTCTGGAAGTGTTTACTGAGCCTGCAGAGATGGGGGCACCTTGAGGGTTGGTCTAGAGGGTGGAGTCTTGGGGAAGGAGGCATCAGTGCCAGGGTTACCAGCCAAATAGAATTCAAGTCGCCACGTGACTCAGAAACTCACAGAGCGAATCCCAGTGGCTTTGGGGTCTCTGTGCAATGAGACCGTCAGTTAATGAAACCACTGGGCTGAATCAGGAAAGCTGATTGCGGTTCTAAGGCAAACACTAACTCTGTGATCCTGGATGGATCACTTTCTCTCTCTGAGCCTCAGACCTCTCCCAGCTCCATGAGTCCTCTGACCACACAGATAGGAGAAACTCCAAAAGTAAGGATGAATAAGAGCAGGGGATGGCAAATTTCCTCCGTAAAGGGCCAGATTGTTAATATTTTCAGCTCCATGGGCTCTATTGTCTCGCTCAGAAATACCCAACTCTGCCTTTGCAGCAGGAAAGCACCACAAATAGAACCCAAACAGACAGGCATGACAGTATCCCAATACAGATTTATTTACAAAAACTGACCATGACCAGATCTGGCTATTGGCTGCTGATCTCCGACCCAGAGCAGTCTGGGCACAGGGAACCTCGAACGTGATCTTCCAATCAAAGCAATCCTGTCCTTCTGGGAGTCCACGGCAGGAGATGAGATGAGGTCAAAAGCTGAACTCTCTCCTAGCCATCCTTCTTGTTGTTGTTCAGTTGCTCAGTCCTGTCCAACTCTTTGATCTCATGGACTGTAGCCCACAAGATCCTCTGTCCATGGAATTTCCCAGGCAAGAATGCTGGAGTGGATTTCCATTTCCTTCTCCAGGGGATCTTCCCAACCCAGGGATCGAACCAACGTCTCCTACATTGAGAGGCGGATTCTTCACCACTAGGCCATGGGATTCCCCGCCAGCCATCCTTAGAAGGGAATTTTACACTTAGTAAGCCTCTGCCCTGTACCAGCTAAGATTTCACATATACAATAAGCCTTCATCACAAGATGACTAACAACAGCTCTGTGTTTTAAAAAAAACTCTCAAAGTTTAAAAAAAAGGTGGCTGGGGGATTTCCCTGGTGGTTCAGTGGTTAAGACTTTGCCTTCCAGTGCAGAGGGTGCAGGTTCAATCCCTAGTTGGGTAGCAAAGATCCCACATGCCTTGAGGCCAGATCAAGAAAAAATAATAATAATTGGTCCATATCCTCCCCAAAATAAATCTTTTAAAAAAAGAGAGAAAAGATGGCTAGGTAACAGTCCTAGGGTCCTGTTGCTTAGACTAAAACCAGAATAAAACTTCAAAGACTTCAAATGGCATCCCATCGTTCATTAATCCCCCCAAGCAGATCCATTTCTGTCAGAAGGCTACTCGCTGCCCCCAAACCTGCCCTCAAAGCAGCCTTCCTGCGCCTACCCGGAGCTGACGGAGATCTGAGCAATCACGCTTCACACTCCCCTTGCTTTCTCTGCAGTATTTCCCTTCCCCACTTTTAAATGTCATGGAGCATGATGCTGACACAATGAGACAGAATCCCCAGTCCAGACAGCCCCACAGCCAGGGGAGACACAACCCCACACATGCTCGCTGGGACATGATGGGAAAGTGCCATTCGCTTTAAACAGATTCCCATAAATAAGCAATAAAACAGGCACAGCCATTTGCAGCACGCATTTCCAAGGTTTGATGAGCTAGAAGTTCGGACGAAGGGGAGAAACAAAGAGCCTTTCTCATTATTTCCCCATCCCTGCAATTTTCTTTTACTGCCTGCCGACTCTGAAAGGGAAAAAACGAATGTGGTTCCCTTAGGAATGGAGCCCGCGCTCCCATCTCCCGCTACAACCTGCCAACTTCATGTCCCACTTGTGCAAGCATCACTTTGAGAGCTATGCCTCTGCCCTTCTCTCTCCGACCCTGGCCGCCTCCACCTGCTGCCTCCCTCCGCCGGCCTGCCCTAGGCTTTTGTCATCAGGCTGGGATGTCTGGAGAGATGAGGCAGACAGATGGGGTGAGATCTGGGGAAGGGCAAGGAGGAGGCCACCGGGGACCAGAGAATCTGAGTTTTGTAAAATTGTGTCTTGACGTGGAGGGGATGCATGCCGGGCCAGGCACAGTCAGAAATGTCTTCGTTTCCTTTCTCTTTTTCTCTGATGTCAAAAGGAACTTCATCCCTGGGGAGTGACCTCAGTTTATACCAACATGGAAAGTGACAGAGATTGCCATGTGGACCGATGAGGTTTTCCCTTGATAAATTCACCCTGGTTTGAAATGCGGCTACTTAGGCTACAGGTGTGTGTGTGTGTGTGTGTACACATGTGTGTGCCCATGCATGAGGCAGCATGCACCTTCGTGTTCAGTCTCTCTGGAACCATGTCCCATGCTGTGGCCTCCTGCATAGGAGAGGACGCACACCTCTCTCTTCGTGTTGACTATGACTCATTCTTCACCTTCTGATGGGAAGGCGTCCATCTATGACTTCCCACAATCCACCTGGCCTTTTTGGCAGTTTCCTCTGACTCTGCTCTTCCTCTTGAATCCCAGCCTTTACTTAAAACCAAAGGATCAGCTGTAACCAAGAGCTGGTTTTTCTGCTAATATTGAGCTGCTCTTTCCCCTTGCCCAAACTTACTGCCTTCCCTAGGACTGCTTAGTGAGTGTAAAATCCCAGGAGAGTGCCTGCTCACTGAAGCCATCCTACAGAGCCATGAACAGGCCCCTGTTATAGACGATTCACACAACTTAACATCTGATTTTATATGATCATATCATATATTATTCCCAATATATGGAGTATATTGCTCTAATACTTTGGCCACCTGATGCAAAGAACTGACTCACTGGAAAAGACTCTGATGCTGGGAAAGATTGAAGGCAGGAGAAGGGGACAACAGAGGATGAATGGCATCACCGACTCAATGGACATGAGTCTGAGCAAGCTCTGGGAGTTGGTGGTGGACAGGGAAGCCTGGGGTGCTGCAGTCCATGGGGTCCCAAAGAGTCGGACATGACTGAGCAACTGAACTGAATATTATTCTCAAGTTATTTCAACATGTTAGACTGTTAAGCTCTCTGAAGACAGAAAACGTCACACATACACATGGACGTTTCTTATGTACTAGTCCTGTTAGTAACAGCTAGCCATTGCTATAAAAGAAATAATGCCAAACTCAGTGGTTAGAAAAACTGTAAGCATTTTTCACACACCTAGCTATATGTCTGCTGCGCAAGTCTGCCCATGTGGGCCAGGCTTGGCTGAACTTAGCTGGACTCAGTCACCTGTCTGTAGTTACCTGGAGGTGACAGGGGAATGGCTGGCTTTAGATGGTATCACTCACGTATCTGATAGTTGCCTGACTATTGACAGTCACTGCAGCCACGCCTGGAACCAGCATGCTGTCTCTCACAGGCCTGCTGGCACAGCAGCGTGAGGGCTCCAAGGGACCGTGCAAAGGCTCTCAAGGCCTCAGCTCAGAACCAGCATACACTCACTTCCACCACATTGTCTTGGCCAAAGTAAGTCCCACGGCCAGCTCAGATCCAAGGGATGAGAAAACAGACTCCACCCATCAAAGAGAAGAGCTTCAGAATCACAATGCAAAGGATATGGATCCAGGGAAAAACGGAGAATTGGAGCATCTTTGCTGTCAGTCTACCATACAGACTAATGGATGGATACATAACATGTTGTTGCTGTTGCTGTTGTTCGGTTGATAAATCACGTCTGACTCTTTGCGACCCCATAGAATGCAGCACTTCAGGCTCCCCTGTCCTTCACTGTCTCCCGAATTTGCTCAGACTCATGTCCATTGAGTTGGTAATGCTATCTAACCATCTCATCCTCTGCCATCCGCTTCTCCTTTTGTCATCAATATATAACATAACCAAGCACAAAATCCAAAACTCAGTTCTATTGTAATTATACTCAAATATATGTTCTCATCCTTCTTTGAACCTAGCTTTGATCTCTTTTAAGTCTGGCCATGGTCTTGTCATGCCAGGACCCACCTGCTGGTCAGGAGGAGGTCTTTGTTGCTGCAAAATAGACCATCCAGTTGAGTAAGATCAAGGCTGGGTTTCATCTGTTAGACTGGCCAACCTGTGAATCCATTGTTGTTGTTGTTCTTTAGTCGAATTGTATCTGACTCAATTTTTAGTCTAAATTGTATCTGACTCTTTGCAATCCCATGGACTGTAGCCTGCCAGGTTCCTCTGTCCATGGGATTTCCCAGGCAAGAATACTGGAATGGGTTGCCATTTCCTTTTCCAGGGGATCTTTCTGATCCAGGGATCAAACCCAAGCCTCCTGCATTGGCAGGTGGATTCTCTAGCATTGCGCCACCTGGAAAGCCTTGCGAATCCATCAGATGGTAGTGAATCAAATATGAATTCAGTTAGTTTCATTGCCTCCTTTAAGAAGCCAGCAGCAAGCTTTCACATCTGTGATCAAAACTGCCAGCCTGATCATTGCCCAGAGAAGAGCCCAGGGGTCAAGGAGAAGGGATTTAGAAGGGACTGCAGCTTCTACCCTCCAGCCAGTCTTTGTCCCCCATACTGAGACTCAGCAGTCACGTGACCTCAGAGTTTTCTTCAGTCCAGATCAAGGTCACCTGAGAGGTTTCTATTGACATTTGTGGCCTTACTCCATTTCTTGAGTGCCAGTGAGCCAAGCTGAGACATAACTAACTAAATACAACCATTCATCACGCTCTCTCCTCTTTAGTCTATAAGTGGCTCTTTTTGTTTATTTTTTAATTTATATGTTTCTTCACTTAACGTATTTCCTTTGTGAGTGGAGCAGGGGGGGTGAGGCTAGGTTATTATATTGGAGTTTTAGGAGTTGAGTGTGGTTTTGTTTAATGCTGATTGAACCCGGGATTCTTTTCTTGAACATTGGGCAGTAATTTAGTGAGTGCTTATACAGTATGGCGCCTGCCTTTTTTAAATGTTTCTTATTGTTGTAAAAAAATAACATGAAATTTACCATCTTAAACATTTTTAAGTGTATAGCTCAGTAATGTTGAGTATATTCAGATTATTGTGAAACAAACCTCCAGAATTCTTTCTTCTTGCAAATCTGAAACTCTATACCCATAAATAACAACCTCCTTTCCCCCCGCCCCCAACCAGCCCTGGTAACCAACATTCTACTTTCTGTTTCTATGAATAGTCTGCTATATGTATATGCCACATGTCATTTCTCCATTTATCTATAGAGGGACATTTGTGTTGCTTCTATCTCTTGGCTTTTGCGAACAATGATGCTATGAGCATGGGTGTGCAAATATCTTTGCAAGCTCTTGCTTTAACGTCTTCCTGAGTATACCCAGAAGTGGGATTGTTGGATCAGAAGATCGTTCTATGTTTGTTTGTTTTTAATTTTCTGAGTATCCTTCATACTATTCTCCATAGCAATTACATCATTTGACATTCCCACCAACAGTGAACAGGGTTCTAATTTCTGCGCATCCAAGACAACACTTGTATTTTCTGATTTTCCTGAGAGTCGCCATCCTCAGGAGTGTGAGGTGACATCTCATTGTGATTTGGATTTGCATTTCTCTGATAACTAGTTATCTTGAACAATTTTTCATAAGTTTGTTGGCCTCTTGTATGTCTTCTTTAGAGAACTGCTCAGGTTCCTCAGCCATTTTCAAATTGGGTGGTTTGATATTTTGTTTTTGTTGTTACATTTGCATATGTTAGCACTATATTTGTTTAAAAAAATCATGAATTTTTCAACAAACAAGAAACCTAGAATATTAATGACAGCTGTGTAATATCCTCATCTTCCTCTGTCCAAAGTAACTAAATACTATCCTGAATCTTATGTTATTTCCTTGCCATTTTTTTCAAATAGAGTTTTATTAACAGCTACATATTTTCTTTTAAAAATAACAATTGGGATGTGGTTTGATTTTAATTTTATTTTGTGCATTTTCTTTATACTGTATTCTTTATTTTAACTTACAAATGGATTTATTATGATACAAAGAGTAACAGGCAATGTTAATTATCTGGGGGCTTGCTTTTTTACAAAGGCTTCCCTTGTGGTCCAGCTGGTAAAGAATCCGCCTGCAATGTGGGAGACCTGGCTTCGATCCCTGGCTTGGGAAATCCCCTGGAGAAGGGAAAGGCTACCCACTCCAGTATTCTGGACTGGAGAATTCCATGGACTGTATAGTCCATTGGGTTTTTAAAGAATTGGACATGACTGAGCGACTTTCACTTTTTTTTGCTCAAATTTTGCCGCTAAGACGTATCCATGGTGTTATACGTAGCTACTGTTCATTCACCTTAGCCGAGGTTTATTATTGCATTGTATGCTCACAATGCAATATAATTCTCCATTCTCCGGTTGGAGTTCACTTGTATGGTTTCCAGATTTGTGCTGTTTATGGATCATGCTGGTATGAGCATCCTCATACTCATCTCCAGAAGAATGTGTATACAAGTTGCCCTGAGTGTATTCCTGAGAGTGAGATTGCTGGATTGTAGGGCATTTGAATGTCCAACTTCATAGTTCAGTTCAGTTCAGTTGCTCAGTCGTGTCCGACTCTTTGCGACCCCATGAATCGCAGCACGCCAGGCCTCCCTGTCCATCACCAACTCCTGGAGTTCACTCAGACTCACGCCCATCGAGTCAGTGATGCCATCCAGCCATCTCATCCTCTGTTGTCCCCTTCTCCTCCTGCCCCCAATCCCTCCCAGCATCAGAGTCTTTTCCAGTGAGTCAACTCTTCGCAAGAGAATGCCAACTGTTTCTGAAGTGGCTGTACAATTTCACATTCCCCAACCCCAGCAAGGTACAGAAGGTTCTGTCGATCCACATTCTACCCAACACTTGATATTGTCGAACTTCCCCATTCTTAACGGTGAAATGGGTGAGGGTGGCATCTCGTGTGCCCTTGGTGTGCATTTCCCTGATCATTAATGAGGTTGAACATCCCTGCCTGTGTTTATTGGCCATATGTGTTTTTTAATCAACTTCAGAGCTTTTGTTCATGGAGACACTGCAAAGAAAGGGAAAAGCAAGTTACACACCAAGGCGAGTTATTTGCCACACACATAGCCGACAGAGACTTAGTGCAAAATATATCTGCAAGAAAAGGACAACTCACCTAATAGAAAACAAAAGAGAAATGGCCAGCATTTCACAGAAACCCCCCCCCCCAGTCATTACTGTTAGCCATAAAGATGTGTTTCTATTCATAACACCAGCTGGTCATATCGTGGGGTTTGCTAACATCAGATGGGGACTTCTTTATTGTAGACACAATTTTCTAAAGCCTTGTCCTCCACTAGTTGAGAGATTAGTCAGACAAGCCTGCTGCTTTCTCACTTGGCAACTGGAGAATTCATCTGAGTGCAGAAAAATGTGTTCACAGGGACAAAGACTTGAAGCCAAGGGACTCTCAGACGGTTACCTGGAGACACTCAAGCCTTAGAAAACCCTAAAGCTAAAGGTGGAAATAACCATCCTTTTCAAGGAAAGCGAGGTTACATTTTCTCATCAAGGCCTTTCCAGAGTATTCCCAGGGGAGGTGGGGAATCTTCTCATCAGTGTCCGTTCCTTGAGGAAAGGGTGACCATTTCTCTTGCCCTAAAAGTGCTCTCAGGTTGATGACCAGGGAAAAAACAAAAATATTTGTGGAACTAATTTCTCTCGAACATTCCCCGGAGCCAAGGAAACAGTTAAGTATTTAGGCTTTGAAGGATTTCCCTGCTGGAGTGAGGTTTCTGGTGAAAAGAAGAAGGGTAAGAGAATACATTGACTAAGTAAAGGAGTTGAAGGGAGCAGACATGAGCTGTCAATCATTTTCCGCATAGTGTGCCCTGCAGAGGATACCAAAATGAGGCCACTCTTGGAGGTCAGCCTGGCTCCCTTCTCCCGCTTCCTCCAGTGGCTTCTGAGAGACTTGTAGAAGGAAGGGCCAAGTGAGAGAAGAGCAGTGAGACAGAAGTGGAGACTGAGAGAGGAGTCGGCACTCACGCCCCTATTCCTCTCTGTCGCTAACTAGCTTTCTAAGGTGGTGCCTGCCACTTGCAGTTAATAGCAAGTGTCTTCCCGTATTTATTCACTTACCTGTCAAGGCTACCTCTTCCCTGTGCAGCAGCGGGGAATCTGACTGGCAGATTATGCCTTTGGTGCTCACCTGTAGTCCCAGGCTCTCCTCTGCTGGATCGGAGACCCAGGCCAACACAGGAAAGTGACAGGCAGACAGGTAGCTAGTTGCAGTGACTTGAAGCAAAACTAACTAGAAGCTGGGCCCTAACAGTGGACATTACGAGGGGAAATGGCGAACAAGATATCTTTTCCAATCTCCAGGCGGGGTGGGATGGAATGATTAGAACTGTCAACACTGGGACGTGTCAAGATGAGACAGAGCCAGGTGACAAGACCTTCAGCTGGAAAGTCTGAAGGCTTCTCCTCCTTCTGAACCCTGGAAACGTCCTCTTGGGAGCTTGAAGGAGCAGGAGTGGCCCAGCCTGTGATCTCACACACACACACGCGTGCACACACACACACTGGAAAGGATGTTAAGTGAGAGGCTGGAAAACACAAGCCTGGGTTCCAGAAGTCCTGTGGCCTATCGGGGCTCATCTTCCAGGTGCTTCGTTGTCCCCAGGTCTGGATGAGCAAATCCCTACACCATATAGTCATCTCAGAGGCCGCTGGCAGAGCATACTGGATCATTTGAAAATCATCTTTCTTAACTATTTCCAGGATTCGTTCCAGTTGCTAAAACAGCGAATCACAGATTGTTGACACTGCCAGGAGGACCACAGAGCTCAGCTTATCACCTGGTGAAGGTGGGGTAGCTCATGCCAATACATCATTATACCTCTCTCCCTTTCTCCCTTGCCCTCTCCCTCTGTCTCTCTCTCTCCACCCCCCATCACTGACACACACACACACAAACGCACACACTTCTATATCGTGTCTTTACAGCCCAGCAGAAACAAGATTGCAAGCAGAAAGGAAACATCTCTCAGTCCCACCACTTTCTGGCTTTTATCTCCCCCTTCCTCATCATCTCTGGGTAGTTAGCGTTCCATGTTATTAAGCAAAAACGTCTTGTGACAGCGACCATGTCATCTCTGAGTCTTTTAGCGTTGACGCAGACAAGAACAGAGCGTGTGAAATACACACATTCTCCTTCCGTGCAGGAAACTGGGACGCAACAGAGCTTTAGAAACACACACTGTTCTCCCTACAGAAAACTGACATCCTATACTCAAAGCCAGTAACAACAATTCCTTCCTTTATTGTTTAATTATGAGCTGACGCAGCCAAGATAAAGACCCAACCAATCCAGGGCTCAAAAATGCCAATCACTCTCTGAAGAAATCAGAGGCTGCCTCTCTCCTTTTTATTATATTTGTTACGATTGGAGTTTGTTCAGCAGTAAGTGCAATATTGACATTTAGAACCCCTAGCAAAGAAAGAGAGAAAGATAGGAAGGAAGGAAGAATAAGGCAACCAAAACATCATTTGCTTCACATCCTTGAGCAGTTTCCGACTGGAGGCCATGAGGGTTTCCTTGCTCTTTTTAATTTATTTCCCCTCCCCCCCTTGCATACATTCCCACAGAGACATGTCTTCCAGTCAACAAGGTATCTGAGATCAATATCTCTTGTGTACAGCATGCATACAACCGTGTTCTAAATGGGAAAGGAAGGTTATTGAATGCACTTGTCAGGATCGTCTGGCTGTGGCCGGAGCCAGGTGAGGAGGTAGCTGAAGGCAGAAGCGGGCCAGGTGGAGAAGGATGCTCCCAGGATTACGGAGTCAAGTGTGGGCAGTGATGCTGAGCCCTTCCACTTCATCTGTCTTCAAGCCCCAGTTATTTCGGGCTTCCAGGTATTGACAAATTAGCAGAGGCAGGAACTGTCTTAAAAAGTTGTGCGTCTTCCCCTTGCATGCGTGTGTGCTAAGTGGCTTCAGTCGTGTCCGTTTCTTTGTGGCCCTATAGACTGCAGGCCTCTCTGTCCACGGGAGTTCTCCAGGAAAGAATACTGGAGTGGGTTGTCATTTCCTCCTCCAAAGGATCTTCCCGACCCAGGGATCAAACCGTCATCTCTTGTGTCTTCTGTGTTGGCAGGTGCCACCTGGGAAGCCCCTCTTCCCCCTTGACATTTTCATAAACAAAAGTGTTTATCCCTCAAATTTAACCAGTGCCCAGAATCTATTTTATAGGCATAAACCTTTTGTTTTAGTTTCCTAGATTTTGGGGGTCTTGTTTGGTAGCAGAGATGGGCTTCTCCGCTGCCAACAGTGTGATCCAGCTTCGGTCTGCCCCTCTCTAAGGCCTCACGCATGCCACCATGAGCCTGCTTCTCCCCTCACCAGCCAGTACTCATGGGCTTTTTGAGCTTCCTCTAGACTGCAAGCACTTGGAAATCGAGATTGTAGCATCCATCTTTGCATTCTCAGCATCCAAAACAGTGCCTGGCATGTAGGAACAACGGAAGTTTGTTGAATTCAGAAATTAAAAAGCAGAAGACTTCCCCAGCCGTCCAGTGGTTGAGACTTCACCTTCCAATGCAGGGGTGCAGGTCCGATCCCTGGTCAAGGAGCAGAGATCCCACAGGCCTGTGGCCAAAAAACCCAAAACATAAAATAGAGGCAATATTGTAACAAGTTCAATAAAGACACTCAAAACTGTCCATATCAAAAACAAAAAATCTTTAAAAAATGAAATTAAAAAACAATGTACTAATGAGTTAATCAATCAACTGATCAATGAATGAATGGAGCATGTAAGAGATGTTCACAGAAGAATATTCCACTAGATTGTAAAACCTTTCTGGGAGTTAATAGAAAACTCTGTAATTTCTCCCTCAACCAGAACCTATAGCTCCAAAGGACTAGGGGAATTTTTAGAAGCTTTGGTCTGCATTCTTGTGGTTTCTCTACATGAAAGCTTCCAACTGGGTGAGACTGTCTTGCTTCCAAGGTTTGTTGGTACAAAAATAAAAAGATTTTAAAATAACTTTGAGCTAGGTAAATTTGAGGCTGTTATATCAGGGTATGTGTGTATGTGTGTGAATTCTTCCCTCTCCGTACCAATTAGAAGGAGATTTTTTGATGCAAATGGCCCTTGAATCAGGGCAGGTCTGAATTAGCTTTGGCAAGAAAGCCAGGAGAGAAAATAACAACCAGCTCATTTCCTGGCACAAAGCAGAGCCCAGTGCATGTTTGAAATACGTTGTGTAAATTAACAGTTCCTTTCTGTGGCATGGTCTTTCCTGAACCCATTCATGAATTTGAGCTCCCCTAGGATTGTAGCCCGCCAGGCTCCTCTGTCCATGGGATTTTCCCGGCAAGAATACTGGATTATGTTGCCATGCCCTCCTCCAGGGGATCTGCCCCACCCAGGTATCTAACTCAAGTCTTCTGTGTCTCCTGCTTTGGCAGGCAGATTCTTTATCACTGAGCCACCTGGAAAGCCAGTACCTAGACTGATTCCTAAATGTTTACTGATGAGAAAACACATGGATGAATTAATGAAAGACTGCTTAGTACTGTAGAAAGGCTGGAGATGGAGAAACTACACAATACACGAGAACCCACCTACAGACTTGAGCCATGCATTGGAATGCATGGGCAGATAGGTGGTCTGGGGTGAAGTTCAAAGTGGGACAGAGGGCAGAGTTCCCTACCATCAAGCAGAATCAAAGGAAAGGGAGAAGCTGATGTGGCTTTGCTCAGACCCCAGGGCTGGGGAGCCAGAGCAGAAAGGATCTTTGCTAGCCTAGCAGGGACAGCAAAAAGCCACCACGTGGGCCAAGAGTAGTGAAGATTTTGCACGGGGATTGGATCCAGCACTGAGCCAGTTACCAGTCCCCTTGTGAAGAGGAAAAAGCTTGAGGGGCCCCTGACTTGGTGTGTTTGCCCTCTGATCCCAAGGGCTGTGAAGTGGCTTTAGGAACCATTGCAGAAGTACATGCCAGCCACCACTCTGCATGCCAAGATGCTGCCCACCGCCTGGAAACATCCAAGGTCATGAGCGAGGACCCAAAATGAGATGGAAATGACCTGTCACAGCATTTTAATTCAGCCACTATATTTTGAAATTTATATTTTAATTAAGGTTTATTTGCTACTATTGTGACTAATTCTGAGAAGCACCAAGCCTGCCCTGGCAGAGGGAAGAGAGGAGGAAGGCATATCATAATTAAAATAATTATTAATCTAACCTCTTTAAGTATAGATTGTCCCTATCACTGCTGGTATTAGGTGCGGGGGCAGACCCCTTCCTGAACCAGCCCCGTCAGCTTGCATGAAAAGTGCCTGGGGATTCCTTCTCCCTCATATAAGGCAGAGACCCCCATCTCCTTCTGGTAGACTTTCTACCTCCAGCTCTCCTTCAGGAAGTTCTCCTGCACAAAATCTGTGCCGTGCTGGGTTTGAGACAGGCTCTGGGTTTAGCTGTGTGCCCGCCACCTGCCCCTCACTCCGCGGTGTGGAGCTGGGACCTCCTTGCTCTGCTCTCAGCCCCAGAGGACACATCCCCAGTCCTGCTGTGTTTGCAGGTCCTGCTCCCCTAGGAGGCCATGAGTGCCTCGAAAGGATTTACCATGTCCTCCACCTTTGCATCTCCTCCAACATTTCTTTCCATCCCAATATCTACAGGAATGTGTGTGTAATATTGCTTCAGTATTGGAGCAAGAAGGGAGGAAGGAGGCAGGGAGGGATGTGGGGAAGGAGAGAGAGATGAAAGAAGAGGAAGTGTGCATGGAGTGAGACAAAGACAAAGAACCCCATTCTGCTGAGAGTCACTAGGGGCTTGAACCAGTGACTCCTCCATCTTCCCGAGTGCCCACTCCTACCCCTACCCCCACAACCAACCTGCTCTCTCTTTCCATTCCTCATGGGTGCAGATGACTAATGAATTTCAAAGCAAAGTGATTAGGTGGCCTTTACAAGCTTCAGTACCTACCAGGATAACTATAAGTCACTCTGACATCATAAATGCCTTCTCGGAAAATGTAAACAAGAGAGGAGACATAGCCGAAGAAATGAATTCAATTCTAAAGCATTTTCTTCTTTTTTTTTTTGATCTTCAGTGAGTCAAGTTAGACTTGCCTGGTAGAGGTGTGGGAGGGGAGGCTCCCACACCAGCTGTTCTCTGAGACCCGAGCTGGGTGTCCTACACTTCAACTCAATCCCGACACTCTGCACAGAGTCAACATCAGATGCCACCAGTTAAAAGCTCAGTTCCACAAGACTACCCCCTACTTCAGATGCCAATGAGAGCAGTAGTCCCCAGGTTGCCCACAACTTCTGTCTGGCTTGGCTTACAAATCGGAGGTCCCCACCACCCCTCCTCAGGTTTGATTAATTGGGCTCACAGCACTTAGGGAAGCACTGGCTTATATCTGCCAGTTTCTTAAAGGATGTTATAAAGGATACAGAAGAACAGCCAGATGGAGAGATGCCAAGAGTGTGATCTGGGAGGGTCCCAAGGCCAGGAGCTTCTGGCACCCTGAACCTGAGATGTGTCAGCCTCCTGGACGTGGATGTGTTCACCCACCAGGGAGCATTCCAAACCTCATGCTATTAGGATTTTTATGGAGGCTTCATCATGTAGGCTGATCCATCATTAACTCCATATTTGCCAGTTCTCTCTTCTCAAAAAAGTGGGGGTTGGGGGCAGAAAATCCCAAGCCTCTAATCCTTCTAAATCCTGTCTTTCCAGTGGCCAGCCCTCATTCAGAGCCTTGTCCAGAGTCACCTCATTAGAATAAAGGACTCTCCTCTCACCAAGGAAGTTGCGAGGGTTTCAGAAGCCCTGTGTCAGGAACAGGGGTAACAACTAAATGTTAGAACAGAAGGCGTTCATATCACTTAGAAAGTTATAAAGGTTTTAGGAATCCAGGAACAGAGACCGATATGTACATTTCCTGTTATCTCACGGAGATGGAATGAAGAGACACAAGTGGCCAGATGCAATCAGGCAATGATGGACACAGTTCTCGCTGATGGCTTCCCTAATGTTCTCCGGAGCCCCTGAGGCTTCGTGAAGGTGACTTAGGACCACTTTGGGTTTTAGGGACAAGCAGGTTTAACCACCAAAGTTTTGCCTCTATGTGCCTTTATGTAACAGTTCTTTTTTTAGACCTGATTTGTGAAAAGAATCCTGCTGTTTAAAACAACAGTGACTTGGAAACCCCTGATCTTGTCCAACTCCCTCTTTTAGAGCAGAAGAAATAATCCCCATGGTCAGGGGAGTCCCACCACCAGCAGGTGCCAGAGCTGGGCACGGATGCTGCATCTGCTGACCCAGCACCATGCAGGTCCTAGTCCAGGGCTCCGAGCAGCCTCTCCCCAGAAGGCATCCCAGCACCCAGGCATCAGCTTCAGGCTGGCTCAGGTGTCAGCGTGCCAGCTGCTCCATGCAGAGCTGAACCCTGGGCTCAGGCTCTCATCACCCTGGCAGGGACCTCTGAGACCCGGAAAGGACCCAAACAGGAAGCACTTGGGACCTGGTAGGCCCGGCTGGTAGACCCGCACAAGTCTGGGGCCCAGCCAATGTTTCAACAATACATTTTGTTTCTTCTCCGTAAGCAAGTTTACCTCCTGAGAGAGAGGAGCTGCCGGTCCTGCTGAATGGAGCCTAATTGGAGATTTCACTGCTCATAGACAAAACGGAAAAGGGGCTGATATCAGCACACTTATTTTCAGCTCCTGTGCTTCAGACCCACCCTCCCGAGTCTGCGCGGTCCCTGTGCTGCACAGCTAGCGCCCTAGCTCGTCGATAACGTTGCTTAAACACTGCGGTGTGTCAGGCAAGGTGCTGGGAGAGTTGCCTGCCAAGCCTCCTGTTACCCTCCCCACATCTCCTGGATGTGGGTACCATCGTGCTTACCATTTTGCAGAGAAGAGACAGAGGTTTCACAAGGTCTGATGACTTGCTCGAAGTCACTCGAAGACCCTGTCTGCAAAAATCGCTAGATTCCGCAGACTCGCACCTCCGGGTCAGATCCGAGAGGGTTTCCCCATGGGGACGGCAGCTACTTGGGGAACGGTCCCGATGTCACACAGTCTGTCCCGCTTATTCACAGACCATCCAACTTTCCAACGTTTCCAATACTTTAGCATCCAAATTCTTTTTTATTTTTTAAGTTCTAGGCTTTTTAATCAGAAAACATTTTTATCTGAAGAGGTTGCATCTGAAGCAGTAAGTAGTAGAAAATTACTTTATGGTCCCCAGATGTCTTTTTTTAGACGTTTTATTTTGTACTGGGCCATAGCCGATTAACAATGTTGTGATAGTTTCGGGTGAACAGTGAAGGGACTCAGCTGTCACTCCCATTCTCCCCAAAACTCCCCTCCCACCCAGATGCCGCATGACATTGAGCAGAGTTCCCTGCGCTCCAAATTAGAGCACTACTGGTTACCCATTTTAAATATAGCAAGGTGTACATGTTCATCCCAGACTCCCTAATTATCCTTTCCCCAGTCTTACCCCCTGACAGCCATACATTCGTGCATGAAATCTGTGGGTCTGTTTCTGTTTTTTAAGTTCATCTGTATCATTTCTTTTTCGATTCCATATATAAGGAAGGGACTTTAGCATCCCATTTCTAACCCTCAAATTCAGTTCAGCTACCTTGAAAGTAGCTCCAAGAACACTTGTCACACATTCTGTCCCAATTTGAGGGTCAGAAAATTTGGGTCACGGTACCCATATGATATAGATCAAAGGGCTTGACATGAATTCTCACCTCTAAAAATATCTCATGGAAAAATACCTGAAATTCTATGAGTTCTGTTCTCTTTTATCTTAAACATTAACCGCTCCTGCATTATTTTCCTAAAATACCAATACCCCTGCAGAGTGAATAGTAACTTCAGAACATTTTAAGGTAACTCACTTTGCCAGATTTCCCATACTCTCTAAGAAGATTGAGGAAAGAAGTCACCGCTCAGAGACCATTGCTTGTTTGTAGGAGAGGACCTGAAAGAGGACTAGGGGATAAAGCAGGGACTGACTAGCTCTCCCCAAAGAGCTGGGCCAGACGCTTTGTACTTGTCTTACTGACTCCTTGCAGCAACCCTGGGGTTGTGGGGAGTGGTATTACCTCCATTTTATAGATGAGGACAGTATGATTCCAAGAGGTTGCTAATGTCACCCATTCCAAGCCAGAAAGAAGAGAAAGTGACCTGTTGGGCTGGAAGGGATGTTTCATAACCACCAGCACATGAATCTGTGTCTCACAAACCCCGTGGGTCTAGTGCATGGAATGGGGGCATGCCCTCTACACTGGTTCTGTGCCACCCACTGCTTATTCTCCTAGGTCCTGCTGACCTTTGCAGTGGTTAGGGAGAGGAGTTTTTTATTGCTTTGCATCAAATAATAGATAACAGAGAACTTCAAATCTGGAAACAACAGAAGATTTAGTCCAATTTTGACATCTGGTCTCCTGATTCCCAAACTAATATTTTCTTTCTTCCTACGAGAGGGTAGCATGTTTGAAATCTAATGGGTAAAAGAATTCTGAGCAATCTTTTCTGTTGCGTGATTTCATTTTTTTTAAAGGTACATTTGATTTGCTTGCAGTGTGTATCTGGTCTCTCAGGACCCGGGATGCTGAAAGGCAGAGTCCTCAGGAATACTGATCCAACACTATTAGCCATGCAGGTCCCTGAAGCAGAAAGGGACAGGCGTGGGATTAGCATTAAAAGAAATTCAATTAAACAAATAGTGACCGGCCACCAGCCAGCAACTACGTGGGAGGCAGTGGGCCAACTCCAGCAACACTTTGCAAAGCTAAAGCTTCTACCTCTAGGTCATACCACTGATTGTGTATGTGTGCATGTGTGTGTGTGAGTGTGTGTGTCTATTTGTCTGTGCACACATTCCCACAGGCACACACTGTTCTCCGCTTTTCCCACGGTGAACTGAAATGAATAAATCCCCCTAAACTGCCCCCCTCATGAGCAACCTTGGAAATAAGTCCTATTTACAAACATTTCATCACCCCCGCTACCTCCAGCCCCATGTTCCCCTGATAACTCTAGGCAATAACATGAATAAAACTCAGAATGATTTCCTTCTATGGGGCATCAATCATCACTTTTCCTGGGCAGATCAGTAAGTGATTCAGTGCAAGGCAATGCTGGAGATATTAGGGAGTGTCTGCAAACTCCATGTCTCTGGGGTTTGGACCCTAGCTAGGGAGAGAGTAAGTTGGATCCGAGCAGGGCACCAGGGCCTCCTTTGGATGCTTCTGACATTATTTCTCACATTTTACCACCTAAGAGGGAGCTACAAGTCCCTTTAGTCATTGCTGCAGAAAAACGTTTTGACATGAACTCTCATACATCACAACGGAGGTTAGTTACCAAATGCACACATTTGCCTTAGCCGGTTTCATTTACTACCCTTTAAATTATTTCTCAGCCTTGCAAATCTTGCTGTGACAGACAGAGCAGGGGGGTGGAAACCACTAAGTGTTCATTTTTCATATAATATATTCCAATCCTGTTAGGTCGTGCTGCTGAAGGTAATGTTTCTGGCATTCATTTAATGAAATTGACATTGATGAATGGTTAATTATACAAATTACATTCTTATTAAATCCCCTAGAATCGGTGCCTTAAAATTTCCTAGCTATGGGCTTCTTATGGCTGATACCCTTTTTTTTTTAAGCTCTGAGTACCTCCTATTTTGGCTGCTGTTAAGACTGCATATTTTTCCTCCTCCAAGAAACTCTGAAAAGCATTTAAAAATCCCCTAGTTAAGGAAATTACTGCAGATAAGTTAATCTTCATGGGATGTTTAAAGCCCAGTTCTTGCATATGTTTATCCTGATTTTTCCCCCTCTCTACACAATATCTGCCCTGGAGGTGGAAGAAAAGAGGGGAAGACTCTACCTCCTGCTGAATAAGGGTCTGAGGGGCAGCGAGGGGAATTAGCTGCATAGCCAACTGCCTCCAGGCTGTTGGCTGTGTGTATAGATCTCATAGAGAAGTCGACACACATTGGGCTGATGGGAAGGAATCAATAAGTGATCCCTCGCATGCTAAGCATCCCCGGCTGAGACGTTGTTACCCTGAGAGCAGCCAGCTTCTCGCCCCTTCACTGGGGAATAGAAGAATGAATCGTATTCATTAAGAGAATATTTCTTTCTGTTACCCTGACTGCTCAGAAGACAACTGATCAACTGCTAGGCAGCCGGCAGTGAGTAGGCACCTTGGGGAACTGGAAGCAGTCTCAGGGAGTTCACACATCTGAAGGAAATTCTTGTCAAAGAACAAATGCAAAGTTGGATTGTTTTCCTCCAACTGGAAGAGGCAACAGAAAGACACGTGACTCTGGGAAGACCAGACTGTTTTCAAAGCCATCGTTATCTTTCTGTTTTCAAAACCTTGGACTCACAGCCAGGAGGGGGCGCTGCTGGGCTCCACCAGCTCTGCTGAGGGGAGCCCCTCACTCCGGGGCTCTCTATGGGGACGCTTAAACCCATGTCACTCAGACCATTCGGTTGGCTGGGGCAGGCCAGCTTCAGCTGGTATGTGTCTTGTGTTGACTTTTTGAGGTAGGTTGGGGCAGCCTCAGGGAGTTGTTGCTGTTCAGTTGCTATAGTCCTGCCTCTTGGCGAGCCCATGGACTGCAGCACGCCAGGCTTCCCTGTCCTCCACCATCTCCTGGAGTATGGTCAAATTCACGTCCATTGAGTCGATGATGCCATCCAACCATCTCATTCTCTGTTACCCCCTTCTTCCCCCGCCCTCTATCTTTCCCAGCATCAGGGTCTTTTCCAATGAGTTGGCTCTTCACATCAGGTGGCCAAAATGTTGGAGCTTCAGCTTCAGCATCAATCCTTCCAATGGATATTCAAGGTTGATGTCCTTTAGGACTGACTGGTTTGATCTCTTTGCTGTCCAAGGGACTCTCAAGAGTCTTCTCCAGCACCACAATTCAAAAGCATCAATTCTTCAGTGCTCAGCCTTCTTTACGGTCCAGCTCTCACATCCATACATGACTACTGGAAAAACCAGAGCTTTGGCGTGGGCAGCAGGATGTGTCAAATCAGCAGTTTGACTGAAGTTCCTTTTGTTTCAGTGAATCACGTGGGCAAATCCCTTGATTTATTCTGAGTACTGTTAAGTCAGCCAGACTCTAAGCAACAATCATTCCCATGCATCCGTGCTCAAGTGAAGCATCTACAAAGTCACGGAATATCACGGTTGGTGGTACTAACTCTCTAGAGTCAGAAAGATGGGTTCAAATTGAGACTTGCTTCTGCCTGACTGTGTGAACTTAATGTCCTTGCTTACAAAACGGAGGTAATAATAGCACCTGCTTCAGAGGGATGTTGTGAAACTTCACAGCACACATAAAGCACTTATGTGCATAAAGCCCTGTGCAAGGGTTCCACGAGTGAGGTTTTTCATATTGTATAGGAATGCTTTTCAACTACAAGTAACATGACACCCTTCTGACTGTGACTTGAACCATGAGCATGTATATTGGTGGCTTTACAAAACGTCCATGGGTAGATTGTCTCGGAGCTGGTCTGACCTCTGAGTGTTGTAATCAAGAACACAGGCTCCCTCTATTTGACTATTCTACAATCTGTACCATGTTACTCTTCTTTTTTTTTTGGAAAGATACTATATTTTTAAATTTACTGTTCATTTTTTAATTGTAGTTGATTTACAATATTACATAATTTCTACTGTACAGCCAAGTGACTCAGTTACACACACACATATATGTTCTTTTCCATATTCTTTTCCATTATTGTTTATCCCAGGATATTGAATATAGCTGTGCTATACAGGAGGGCCTTATTGTTTAACCATTCTATATGTAACAGTTTCCAAGAAAGATACTGTATTTTCAATAGACTTAATTTTTTTAGAACAGCTTTAGGCGCACAGAAAAAGTGAGTTGAGGGTACAGAGGTTTCCCATCTGCCTCTTCCCTCACACGTGCACGTGTTCTCTTTTCATCCTCATGCTCACAACACGGCTGCCAACATTTCAATCACATCTACATCCAAAGCAAGAGGAAGGTGGAAGGGGCAGCTCAAAGCCTGGCTTCCCGTTTCTTTCAGAAAGCAAAGCATCTTTCCTAGAAACCTGGAAACAGGTTTCTCCTGCCATCCTTTTGGTCGGAACTTGACCATCTGTCCAGCTCTTTACTACTAAGTTGAGTAAGGAGCAGGCAGTTGGAGTACCTTTTGAGTAGCTCTGTCGTCAGTATCATCTAATTCTGCCTCGCACCTTCCTGTCCTAGGATGTGAGATTAGGCCCAGCCATCTTCTTCCATTGAGAGCCTCTCTCTGTACAGGTTTTGCCAGACTCCAGCTGGGAGATACGGGGATGGATAAGACCAGTCACAGCACAGGAGAAGGGTCCTTACTCCTAGAGTCCATTTACTTCTGCAAGGAAACAGAACCACTTACCACCCTGACCCAGGGAAAAGAGATCTTTTCCCCTTGTTCTCCTGCCCACCCCCATCTGCGCTGGAGTCAGCTCGTGCAATCACACATTACGAGTTTTAATTGTACAGCAAGAGGAAAGATGGGAGATATTAATCAGGTGCTGAGAGCTTGGAGAGTGAAGGTAATAAATAGACTATTAAGTTAACCAAGTTTTCGGCTTCACTCGTGAAAGCTGCCATCTATCTTGTGTGGTTTTCTGCATGCTTCATTACCACATATAACCATACTGAAAAAATATGCCTTCTCCTTTATAATGAGATGATAAGTTCCCCGCAGTAGAAGGAGGTAGCAGAGCCTTGATTGGAAAGGTTCATGAGGCTGGAGCATGAGAACGGGGTGTGTGTGTGGATCCTGGGGTCTGGCACTGATGCCAATGACAAGGCACGGCTTTAGGGGTGGTGTAGCCTGAATCATCCAGTCCTGAACATTCCCAGGCCCCAGGGTGCCCGGGGGTCAGGCTCCTGCCATTCCTCCCCGTCATGGAGATGCAGTAGAACAGGGATATTTGGTCCAGCCCAGGACAAAGATCGAGATGTCACTGGAATCAGCTTCACCTGGATCTGGTCCATCAAGCCCCCCAGGAATCACTCGGGGAGCCCCACTCATGCAACTGCTGGTGGACCATTCGTCCTCTCTCCACCCCCCACCCCACCTGCAGCACTTAGCAACTCAGTGGGTGTCCAGCCCAGCACTTTTGCTTATGGTCTCAGAGGCCTTGGACAATTCATTTAATCTCTCTCACCTTGGCTGTCTCATCTGTAAAATGGGGTTAATAAGACTACCTTTCTGGAGAAGTGGAGAGATTTAGATGGGACAGTGGAAAAGCGCGCAACCCTGTGCTTGACGCCAATATCCTTCCTCTAGAGTGAAGATGAAGTTATCAGATGAGATAATTAAAGCTTTCATAGCTACAGTAAGCCCTGTATTATTTGGTTCCATTCACATGCAATGTCTGGAACGGGGAAATCTAAAGTGATGGAAGTAGGCTAGGGTTTCCTAGGGCTGAGGAGAGGGGAATGAAGCCAAGTCTAAACAGTTAGGAAGGTGTCAGCAAGCGAGTGTAGGGCTTCTTGGGGGTGATGAAAATATTCTGAAACTGACTGTGGTGGGCGTCGTACCTATCTGTGATTATACTAAAATAACCATTATACACTTTAAATGGGTGAGCTGTGTGGTATGAGAACTATTTCTCAACACAGCTATAGAAAAGGACCATTCATTCTAATAGAAATAACACATTACAGCAGCAAATATGGTACCGCATGGTGGCCTGTGGGCCTGAGACACATCTCTGGCCCAGGCACACAGAGGCCTGGGCCACATCAGGTGGTCTTGAACGGAGAACTCAAAGGCCTGTCTGCATCTCCATCCCCAGACTACCAGGGGCAGCTCTTTAGAAAATTCCTAGGATCTTTCCCTGCCCACCTCAACTACAAACACAAACAAGGAAAAGTACATCTGCCGACGCTAGTTTGAGAAACACAGGTCTAAGAGCAGTGTGCCGAGGAAAGAAGCATTTTCCAGAGCCAGCCCCCCAGCCCAATGGGCAGGAGAGGCCCCAGGATGGGGGAAGTTCTCCAGGCCTGAGACAGGATGGACAAGGAGAGACAGGATGGACTTCCCTCCAGGATATGAATGGTATTTTCTCGGACCCCTCTCTCCTGGAACTTCTCGGCTCTGTCTGTCCCTTAGATGTCATGCCCCCAACATTGTGTGTGTGTGTGTTTTAATGTCTTTTTAAATTTTTTTGGCTGCATCAGATGGCATATGGGATCTTAGTTCCCAAACCAGGGATCAAATCAGCACCCGCTGCAGTGGAATCAGTCTTAACCACCAGACCACCAGTGAGGTCTCACTGTGTGTTGTTTTTCTGAGGTGATTCACCTTTGCCCCTGAGATCCACTCTCGCCCTGATGCTAATGACACCCCATCTGTAGCTCCAGCCAGCTCTCCCTCCAGAGCCCCACACTGAGACCTGCACCCACATGCCACATCCAATCCAGCAGCCCCAAACCACACCTGTCACCCCACCTTCCTCAAGTTTCCCTCTCCTACTGAATTTCTTATTCTGATTTAATCATTGTCCAGTTTCTCAAACCAAGAGCATGCGGTTGTCCTCAACACCTTCCTCTCCTTTTGTCTCTTGGTCATGTTCGTTCTGCCTACAAAATAGCTTCCTCTTTGCTTGGGTTACTTCTGTGACCTCTGAGTAGTCTCTGAGCCTCTAGTGTCTCCTCCTTAACCCATTATCCATGCAACTGGTCATTTCCCTGCGTCCAGTGGCTTCTGCTGCCTACAACTAGAGTTCAGCCCCGTCAGCATGGCTGACAAAGCCTTTCATGAACCAAGCCCATGAGTGCCTCCTTTCACTCCCCACCTCTGCCATGACCAGCACCTTGTCCGCCAGGAAGTGGATTCTTTGTTCCTGGGAGTGACAGAGAGATGGTAGGCACTGGGATGCCCCCACTACAGGCTGGTGACCGACCCCTTTGTCCCCACTACCCCCAGGCCTCTAACCAAAGAAACCTAGTCTAACACTGCTGCCTGCCGGCTTCAATCCCATGATATCCAATGCCTCCGCCGACTCACCCCCTCCATCCCTGACCCCCACATGAAAGCAAGTGGAGGCCAGAGCTCAATGGTTGGCACTGTAGCCTATCTGAAATTGTGGGCTTTTAACATACAGAATTGAGCCATAATTAATAATGCACTGAGTGTATAATCACAGAGCAGAGCAAAGATGGCCCAACCCATTAGGTCAAACGTGCTGAGTGCCACGGAAGAGCAGAAATCCACTTCTAAAGGTGTGAACAGTAGCTGGAAACATAAAAGGTCAGATCACGGGCTCAGTTGGACTTGATTATATGAGACGAGTGTGGAGATAAAGGCCCCAAAGCTGGGATGATGTGTTGAGGAGATAAATGAAACCAGCAGGAGCGAGGTGGTGCTGATGTCATCCTCTGAGGATCTGAGAGGCCAGCTGGAGTGGGCAGACAGCGAGCCTGGAGGTGAGGCCCTTCCGCATCACTCCACTTGGATGGGACTCTGTAGAGCAAGGTGTAGCTTCCTGCTCTTGACCGGGCTCGACCCCTCTGTGTGCGTGCTGGTTAATGTCATCCGCACCACTTCACCCAGCCCCTTCCTGCTTTTCAGGTGGAAATAAAGCTCACGTCACCCATCACTGCAGACAAGAGCGACGTGTCTCCATGGCTGTCCCAGCTGAGGGATGGAGAGAGCCTTTAGAGAAAGCACATCAGTGTCTCCAGTCTTAGAATCCATTGACTATGATTATCTCTCTCTCTCTTTTTTTTTTTTGTCCATGTCCGTGGGATCTTAGTTCTCTGACCAGGGATCAAACTCATGCCCCATGTATTAGAAGTGCTAAGTCTTAACCACTGGACTGCTAAGGAAGTCCCCTGTTTTTTATCTTTTTTTTTTAAATAAACATCCCTTAAGTAGAAGTTAAAATTCTTAGCCCCCACGCAAAGCCCTGGCCGTCTTTTCCCACTAACCCCTTCAAATATTCTTGCTGTGAAATTTGGAAGTGAAAGGAAAAGGCTGCTTTCCTTTTGTGGGTCCCCAAACTGTATGTGGGCTTGAGTGGCTGTAGGTATTAGGGAATGGTTTCTTGTGCGGGATCAGGAAAGAGGATGGGGAAGGGCCTGGGAACCTGCGAGGCACCATCCTCATAGCGGTCAGGCCCCTGAGCCTATCCAAGCCCTTCCTTGGTACCACTGCTTTGTCCAGATGTCTCACTGTGGAGTCAGGACTTGCAAGCATGGGGCCTGACGTGTGGTAGGTGCTCAAGAGGAATTTGCAAAGGCCATGAAATCTTGGATAGAGGTGACTTAGTATACCCAGGACAGCCCATCCCCTTGAGATGGAGCCTGGGGATCAATCTCACAAAAAAAAAAAAAAAGTAGAATGTATAGTCTCTGAAGCCCTTTCCAAGCTGCGGAATTCCCCACACATTGCTCAGAAAAGAAGTGCCCTTCCTTCTTTCTGTGACTTTCCAGCAGAGCCAGACGGTTGAAGATTAGAGTTTCAAGGATCCTCGAAGTCTTGTCGATTTGAGCCTCTCCATTAACGAGTGAGGATGCAGGGGCCAGAAAGGATTAAGGGGTTCACCCAAGATCACACAGAGCCATGACCAGAAGCAGCTTCATGCTCTGAGAAGGCTCCACATGGATGAACCTCACTGGTATATGCTCCGTTATCCCTCCATCCTTTCATAGTTAACTCACAAGCAACCTAAGCGTGGAGGGAGGGAATCGCACCCTGGTGTTTAGAGCTTTAAATCCTTCTATGAGCAGAGTAAGGATGAACACATTTCCCAGTGGAGGAAGGTCTTACAAACCTCAACCCAGAGCTATTTCCTGATTGGGAGGATATTCCAAAATCTCCTCGCCAACCCACTCCAGGAATCTCACAGAAGGCACATGCGTAAGGAGTAAGCCCCTGAACCCCCATTTGCTTTTCTCTGCCCATTCCCTGTGCCAGCCCCGACCATGGCAATGAGTGAAAACACAGATGAATTTTGGAAATATACTAAGACGCAATTATAGATTCCTTGCCTTTAGACGCTTCTTCCTTCCCCCTGGGTCCCTAGAATTAACATAAATGCCTTGGTCAGGAGAAGCTATGAAAATACTATCCATCTGGATCTAATTTTCAGAGCTGCTGGGCTACAAAGTGACCAGAGCTAAAGGTCTATTCATAAATTTTCTTCTCGGTGCCGCCTGCCTGAGCCCAAACTCTGCCGGCAGTCCGCCTGTCCTGACCAGATAACAGATGGGACCGCTCAGATTCTGCACACGCGGCACAGCTCTCTGGCTGACCAAGCTCCCTCTCTCTGCCCCTCCAAGCCAAGTGTGGCCTTGTTTCCTTGAACTTCATTTGTCTGGGTCACCTGCCCTCCTGTACATCTTTGCGGGTGTGGCTGTCCAAGTCAGCTGAATGCAGCCAAGTGCCGTTGTCTGCACCTGCTTCTCTGGCTATTCAAGCCCTTGACTGCACTGCCCCATCCCAGCCCCAGAAGCACACCTGGGGACCATTTCCTTTAAAAAAAAAAAGTGTTTGACTGTGTCAGGTCTTAGTTGTGGTACTCAGGATCTTTTGCTGCAGGGCACAGGCTCTCTAGTTGTGGCACACGGGCATAGTTGCCCTGTGGCACTGGGGATCTTAGTTCCCCAACCAGCGATTGAACCTAAATATTTCCCCTGCATTGCAAGGCGGATTCTTAACCACTAGACCACCAGGGAAGTCCTGACCATTTCTGTCTTTAATACTTTCCCCGGAGCGCAAGGAGGGCTAGAAGAGAAGGAAACTCAAGGCTGTTTACTATATTCCTTTCTATAATTTGTTGAGGAGCAGGTTACTGAAAATGGACTGAAATATCACATTTGAGACTTCAGGGTTAACTCAAAGCAGTTGGGACACAAGACAATGATTCAAATAGGAGTGAGTTCACGACGTAACTAGTTAGTCGGCTGCTTCCTTAGTTTATTTAGGTAATAAATAAGGGAGGGACTCATTGCTACAGGTACAAGAAAAGAAACACTTCACCAGTTATCTGGCAAGATAACAGATTCCCTTAGTACCCTTAGGGCTGTGTTTATTATCTCTGTATCCTCCTAGCTCTGTGCCTTAGACTTCCCTATGCTTCATCTAGTCAACCCTCTCCTCTCTCCAAACCTGTAGTAATAATCTGTTTACCCTTGCCATAATGTTGCCTTTTCCAGTGTCACATAAATGAAATCATACTGTATGCAGTTTTTTCAGACTGGCTTCTTTCTCTTAAAAATTTATATCTAAGATTCACCCGTATGATGGACTGATACCTCATTTCTCTCTCTCTCTCTCTTTTTTTTTTTTTTTTTTAATTTTTTGATGTGGACCATTTTTAAAGTCTTTACTGAATTTATTACAATATTGCTTCTGTTTTATGTTTTTTGGCCCCAAAGCATGTGGGATCTTAACTCCCGGAAGAGGGATTGAACTCTCAACCCCTGCATTGGGAAGCAAAGTCTTAACTAATGGAACTAGACAAGTCTCCCTCCCTCATTTCTTTTTTTCGATGAATCTTATTTCTTACATGCTGCTGCTATTGCTAAGTCTCTTCAGTTGTGTCCGACTCTGTGCGACCCCATAGATGGCAGTCGACCAGGCTCCCCCGTCCCTGGGATTGATTTACCCAAATTTGTTTATCTATTCATCTCTTGGAGGACACCTCGTTTGCTTCCAGTTTTGATGGTTATGAATAAACCTGCTATCAGCATTCACATGTTTTTGTGTGCAAATTCATTTTCAAATCAGTTGGGTAAATCCTAGAACTGCAATTGCTTGATCACATGGTAAGAGTATGTTTAGCTTTGTAAGAAAGTCCCAAATCGACCTCCAAAGTACAATTTGCCTTTCCACCAGTGATGAATGGGCATTCCCGTGACTCCACATCTTTGCATTGTCTTGTCAGCTTTTCCAATTTCAGCCATTCTATTAAGCATGCAGAAGTATCTCATTGTAGTTTTAATCTGTGTTTCCCTAATGGCAGATGATATTGAGTTATCTATTCATACGCTTACTTGCCATCTGCATATATTCTTTGGTGGAGTGTCTGTTGGAATCTTTTGCCCAGTTTTTAATGGGGCTGTTTGTTTTCTTATTGTTGAGTTTTAAAGAGTTCTTTGTATGCTTTGGATTCGAGTTCTTTATCTGATGTGTGATTTGCAAATATGTTCTCCCAGTCAGTGCTGATCTGTTTTAAAAAGATCACTGTTGCCTGTTACATGGGGCCTTTTCATTGTTGTTGTTTAGTTGCTAAGTCGGGTCCGACTCTTTTGCAACCCCCGCGGACTGTAGTGCTCAAGAAGGAGAAAGACTATGTGAGCATTTAAAACCACTGAGGGAAGCTTGTCTCCAGCCTAGGACCCTGAAGCCAGAGGCTCTTTTTCCTTTCATCTGGAAAATGGGTCTAGCGGCTTCTCGGAGTAGTCAAAAACGGGCAATCCTGCAAAAGCAAATAAAAGAAAGATATGCATGAAATGGCAGCCCACTCCAGTATTCTTGCCTGGAGAATCCCATGGACGGAGGAGATGGCGGGCTACAGTCCACGGTCGCAAAGAGTCGGACGCTTTCACAGGGGACGCCAAAGAACCAAGAGTGGGTGAGTTTGGGTGAGGCATTTTTCTAGTTAGCTCCACACTGCAGAACTTCCTGTCAGGAGTAGGGATGGAAAATCCTAACAGGTGGAGAAAGCTTCAGGGCATCACTGGAAACCCCTCCTTCTTCCAGAATATTCCTACTCTTAGTACACACACCCTCATCCATGGGAAAGAAGGGCAGGGCTGGCATCTTTGTTAACGCTACAGTAACCAAGCACCCACAGGAATAGACGCTCCCCTGCACACTCTGGGGTGGGGCTTTTAAATCAACCTGAAAGGTATTAAAAGCCAAGGTGAACCACCTGGGGGATTAAATTTTTTGAAAAAAAGAATGGCCTGCCAACAGCTCTTTATAGATTTGAGACAGCAAATGACACGTTATCGGCCAATTCTCAGCCATAATGAAAACCAAGAAGGGGCTCTTTGTTAAGTAGGGGAGTCAGGAGGGAACTGATGAAGGAGGCAGGAGAAAAGGCCGCCGTGCTGCGTGGGGTCCAGTGGATGGAATTCTTCTTCCCGTGGGAAGCCCCCCAGCTTGGACAGCCCATCAGACCGCAGGGAAATGGAGGCAGTTTGGGGAGAGGAAAGTCCAGCATCTTCCTGTTGCCCCCAGTGTGTTTCAGCCCTTCATGAGATGCTGAGGTTGGTCTGAGAGACGGTTTCCCCAAATCCATGACCACAAACAAGTGTGACCAAACAGTCCTATCCCACACCCTGCAGAAAAGAAGCTGCAGGGTTTCACTCCAGGATACCAGAGTCCAGGGTTCTAACTGCTTCATCCCAAGATCAAGAAACACCAGCCTTCCCAGACTGGCCAGATTCAGAACCTTAGGTCTTCTGTGACGTGCTCACAGGGTCACTGCTGTGCCATGCCAAATCGCTTCAGTTGTGTCCAACTCTTTGCAAAGTCCAGATGTGTTTGGGGGCGTGGGGGCACTATTTTCAGGAACAAATAGGATCAATGATATTTAGCAAACCTCCTCTGGGCAGGAGTGCAGTGACCCTGGAACTTCCCATGTGGAGCTAGTGGTAAGGAACTCACCTGCCAATGCAGGAGACATAAAAGAGATGTTCAATCCCTGGGTCAGGAAGATCCCCTGGAGGAAGGCATGACAACCCACCCCATTCTGGCCTGGGGAATCCTATGGACAGAGGAGCCTGGTGGGCTACAGTCCATGGGATTGCAGAGTCGGACATGACTGAAGTGACTTGGCACACATGCATGCACACACACACACACACACACACACTGCTCACAAATGTCACTTGTGACTATCCCAAATGAGGCCCCAGGAGAAGTCTTAGAATCCAGGCAGGATGATGGTCCTGCTGGGCCGCTTGAGTTAAGATTCTCTCCAGGAGCAGAAGCGTGGGCTCAATTGTTTGTTGAGTCCATCATAGCAAAGTCGAAGTCATTATAGCCATGGCCCTCCAGGGAAAACCGGTTACAAAGAAGCTGCGTTTCTCTCTCTTGTCTCCCCGCATCTTTCCTCCACCTCACATCCTGCTTTCCAGGCAATTCCCTTCTGCAAGAGTCCATTAAACACATCAGCAACACCTATGTGCAAACAGCCCAGCTCTCTCCAAAGCCACATTATTGTTGTTCCAGAAGCACTTCTAGGCAAGCAGTTCCGAACCAAAATATTTGTCAAGCAACTTAATATCCAACCCTGTGCATATGGTACTTCTGAATGATATTTGCAACTGGAAATTGTTTGTCTAGAATTCAAGAGAAAAGAAATGGACTTTTGCTGTGATTGAATTCGTTAGAGGCACATTCTTTAATTTTTTTTTTTTTTCTCTCTTAACTCTCAGCTTTCAAAGTTATTTCCTTGTCCTACATCATGGAGTCATCTGAAGTTCCACCCCCCTCTACCCGCCACCTTTTTTTTTAAACCCAGAATGATAGCTTTTCCTGAAATAAATTGGACAAAAAGATGCAGACAAATAAAAATGCCGTGTTGAACAAGGTTCCTAGTCACTCCAGCATTTCCTAGATCAATGTTTGGTATCTGAACCTTGTAAGACTTGGGAAACCCTGACCCTGAGGCTGTTGGTCAGGACCTCTTCCTCCCCATGTATCTTTCAACATTTCTTTTCCCATTGCAGACCCAAAATGCACATACCCATAGCAGCATTGCTCGTGGATCAACATATCAGCTTAGCAGCTGGCTTCTCAAGAACATGGTCTTGTTTATTTTTCTGATGGAAGACCTCTCAGTCAATCCAAATAAAAATGGGAAAAGCAAAAGCCCCACCGGAGAGAACAAGGGAGCTGCATTCAGCCCTAAGCATTAATATCACAGGGCAAAAAAATAAACTGTGTTGGGAGAGAGACTGGATAACCAGGCAGCACAAATCACTGATATGGTTTTCCTTGTGCCATGAAAGTGAGAAAAATGTTTCCCTGTTGTTCCTAAGTGAAGGGAATGGGTTATTGTTCAATAAGCTTGTCTATAACTTTCTTCTCATTAGATTTGTTCCATCTTGGTAAGTCCATGGAAGGCTTGGCAACCTCAAAGAGCTCTCAGGGCACGTAGCTCTCTATTCCTCAGGAGCTGGCTATGCCGTGTGTGGCACACACGTTCCTTCTTCCCTCCCCTGCTCTCCAGCTCTTCCTTGCTGGCTCGTCACTGCAGGAAGAGGAGCTGGAACCCAGGCAGGAGCTGGAACACAAGGCCGCCATCCATTGTAGATGCAGCTAGAAGCAAGATGATAAGATGACTTGAAATTTTTTGCCAGACAGAATGGGATTCTCGCAATCCATGCTCTTCCTAATTAACCAAGATCTTACTGCACTTCTCTACTGTTGATTAATGTTTCTTCAACTTCTATAGTAAAGAAGACAAATGGTTCTGAGCCAAGGGTGGGAATCAGCATCTTTTGAGCATCCCTTTCCAAATAAGAGTGCCTAGATCATCCCAATCCAGGGACTTGGGTACAGTGACAAGAGCAAAAACAATAGCATATATATGTTCATACTTACATAGCATAAATAGAAAATATTCTATATTCTTTTCTTAATGGCCTCATGGCAGCCCTACACCAGGTTTCATTATGAGCCCCATTTTACAAATGGGAAGAAATGGAAGCAGATAGCATTTAAGAAAATTTCCCAAGGTCACAGCGGTGATAGGAGCTGGAGGCAGGCATGTTTGGAAACGTAGCATGTTTCCAAGTCTACACGCTTTGCCATTAGAGTCTGCTTGTATTTCTATTAAAATATCTCCTGAAATGTATACCTGGCTAAGAGCCACTGTGTTCTTGTTTAGTCACTGAGCTGTATCCAACTCCTTTGCAACTCATTGGACTGTAGCCCACCAGGCTCCTCTGTCCATGGGATTCTCCAGGCAAGAATACTGGAGTAGGTTGCTGTTTCTTTCTCCAGGGGATCTTCCTGACCCAGGGATCAAACCCGGGTCTCCTGCATTGCAGGCAGATTTTTTACCACTGAGCCACCAGGAAAACCTGCAGAAGGTATATGCTGAGCAAAATATGGTCTCTGCTCCCCGTGTGAAGGGGAAAGGAGGCATACTCTCAAGTAATCATAATATCATAAATAACATATTGGAGGCTGTAGAAACCTACCGTACAACCGTTGTTCTTTCTGCCTGGAGGGGACAGGGTGAGGACCTTCAAGCTGGACACTGAGGGATGAGCTCCAGTACCTGAGGGTGAATGTTCTCCCCAGGGCATTCCTGTCAAGAACAGTGTGCATGGGCCAGGAAGCATTTTCTTGTGGCTGCAGCCAAGGATGGAAAGGGGTGAGGTTCAGCCAAGCATCACCGAACCAGCCTTTGAGACACTGAAACAAGGGAACCAATTTCTCTGATGTCTTGCAGGATGTTTGGTCCTGTCCAAAATACCCAAATGTCTGCTAACCAGATGCTCTGCAGGACATTTGGTCCTATCCAAAACATCCATAAGATAGGTGGTCCACGCCAAAGGGTCCTTGAGATTTTGTCGTATCCAAAACATCCATGAACATATGTGTTCAGTGCCAAATGGTTTTGCACAGGATCCAGAGATCAAGGGCCTTTGGAGTGAACCAAATGGTCCTCCAAATGTCAAGAGCCTTTTGGCTTGGGCTAAATGCCTTGTGGACCAAATGTCGTATGGATGTTTTGGACAGGACCAAATGTCTGCCAGCCCCAAGATACCTCACAACCTAGGGAACAACAGTGGGCATCTCTAAGAACTAACATACCTTGGGGGCTTAGAAAGGGCACAGGAGAGCTAGTAGAGATGGAGATACCCTGGTGTAGAGACGACCCCCAAGAGGGTGAGGCCTGAATTCCTTCATCCCTTTAAGCATCCCCAGCCCCAGTAGAAAACCTGCTGCCTTCCCTCCATCTGAGGCTGCTCCAGTCAGTCTCGTTTCCTGTATTCCAGGCGGTGGGGTGAGGGTGGAAGATGCTCTTCTCAATGCTGAAAGGCAAAGTCCATCCCGTGAGGTTTCACGGTACTTCCCTCTCCACCTTTGCATGCTTCCTCTTTTATTCATTCTCTATCTGTCACATCAGACAAGGGTAGGTTCTGTGTGATCCTCTTTGTACTTCGCCTGCTATGTTTAAGTGGTGCTGGGGATGATGAGAATAATGTTGGGGAAAATGCCCGTGGCCCCAAGCAAAAGTACACATTCTCCTTCTGATCCTCAGCTTGGTAATACAGGGTGCGTTAGGGATATATCCACTCAACTTGCTCTAAACTGCTCCAGTATTAATGGAAATTTTAATGAAAAACTAAGCCTTGATTAGGTTGCCAAGCAGAATTCCCACACTAGGCAGAGTCTGGTTAATTTCCCTTGTGCCAGGGGCACAGGATCTCTCTCATACACACACACAGACACACACAGACACACACACATGCATTCATCAAGTTCCCACCAGGCTCCAGACCAGTGACCCTCGTGCTTTCTTCTGCCAGTTCAACCCTCGAATCTTATACAGGATTGCAGTGGCTCTGCCATGCTCATCATCAGAGCAGGCTCAGAGATTAGGATTTGCCAGGGAACTCCAAAAGGATCATCCAGGTTCTCTCAACCTCCTTCACCTGCTCAGATGAATCTGGAATTGGCCAGAGAGATCGACAGGCTCAGAAGTAGAAATTCAAAGGGCTAGGTGCCTCTCTTTCTGGGCAGCCGTGGAATCCTAGTCCTCACTTCCCTGGGTACCAGCTATTTGTACAGCTTCCCAAGAAACACAGAAGCATACGCTCGTGGGAGATGTTTTAATTATGACAGGCAGCTCCATCTATCCCTGTGCACCTCCCTAGGGAGATCCAGGAGTTGTAGGAGAGAAGCACTCAATGGCTTTGTCTTGTTAAAGCCAGACACGATGTGGAAACTTCCTCCACAGCCCCCTCCCGCCTCTGCTCACAGGCCACATTCCAGATCCTCATCCAGTCCAGGCACGGGCAGGCGGGTGCCGGGGGTGGTGTGGACTCACGCGTACTCTTCCCGGTGCTTCTTCCTGGTCCAAGCCTGAGCAGCTCCCTGACACCTGCTCAAGATCATCTCTGCCAAGGAGAAGCCAGTGAATAGGGGCAGTGGATCCCTGACTCCTGTTCTGGGTAGAAATGCATGAATAAGAAGAGAGAGGAAACAAAGAAAAAAAATGACCTAAGTAAAAGTAAAATGCTACACTCCAGACAGGTGAAGAGAGCCTGGCTGTTGAGAAGCCATCTGAAGCAGAGAAGATAGACTGGACTTTTTCTTTTTTCTCTCCCCATAAGTTCCTTCCTTGATAAGTCCTTTGCTCTGCTCTGCCATTTCCAGCATCACCACGATCTGCATGGGGCCTGCCCCCTTTTCTGGTGTCTCTGATGGCCAATGGGCAGATTCCCCAAAGTCTCTAGAAGTTGTTATGGTTAAGGGCTCTTGGTCATAGGGTTACATTTTCCCTGTTATTAGTCCCTCATGCCACTGTTCATTGTGTAATTCCTCTGTGATCGCTGATGGAAATACTAAGTTTTCCTCAATGATAGCACTTTGCAGGGGAGGGTAGTAAGAGTAAACACAGCTTTCACCTTTCAGGTCCTAGATGCAAAAAAGAAAAAAAAAACCTACTCAGGGGCGGGGGGCAGTGGGGAAGCAGTCCTATTTCTCTCTTCTTAATAGGCTTTCGGCTCTCGACTCTTTCTTTGTTTCTCTCTTTCTTCTACCTGTCTGCACCTCCCTCCCCCCAGTTGCCATTTATTTCCCAGCATCCTAAAGATGAAAAATCCTCTTTCAGAAGCTGGATTTGGTCCTCAGCTTTGTGAACTGAACCAAGGCCTCCTGTTTTCTTGCATATCACAGAAGAGACTTTTGCTCAGGTTTTCTTTCTCAACCCTAGATGCACACAGAGTCTCCAAGGTACTTTTAAAAATCACTCCCATTGGGGGCCCACCTTGGACGGTTTAAATCAGAATCTTTGGATGTGGAGCCTGGGTGCCTGTCTGTCTATGCTCCCCCAGATGATGTTACTGTGCTGCCAGCAGAGAAAACCACTCTCTAGCCACATCCCCAAAGCCACAACAGCTACCCTCAGAACCCTGTAATCTTCACAGCTGATGTCCTTTGGGTCTCTTAAGGGCTGAGGTCAGGGCTGACCTGGTAGAAATAGAATCAGCAGACCCTCTGGCTGCCATGAAAAGACTCCATGAATACAGATTAACCCCAGACATTGGCTCTCTGACCCACCTGAGTAATGTACCTCCTCCTTCAATGACTTTTCAGCCCAGGTAATTCATTCCTCATTATTATTTGGGACAGAATACAGACATGTAGAAGTTGTTGGAGACCCCTCTCATGTGCTCATGTGACAATTGTATCTGTTCTATTTGTGATAAACAGCATATAACCAAACAATGCTTATCAGAAACCCACACGAGGCATGACCCACTGCTAGTCACTATTTATTCTAAGAGACAGTGTACGTGCCATTTGGGAGCTTATGTCAAAAGAAAAATGACACCATTCAAAACACAGTTAGTAACCCAGAAGGCAGTTACAACTCTGTGCTGTCTTTTTTTTTCTTTTCGTTTTTTCTTAGGATGTTTTGGTTTCGAGATCTATTGGTGGTGTTTCACCGAGATGTTAAATGACAGAAGATTTGGGGCTGTGAACATAAACCTTGGTGGTTTCTATAGATTCCTTCCAAGTCTTTCATCTGGTCTCAACTGATTTTCCCACTGGCCTCTGTCTCAACCTTGCTACCCAAAACCCAGAGCAAGGCAGAGTCATTTGCCAAACCTCCATCCCGTGTACTTTCTGGATGGTGTTAATATATAGCCCAAGGAAAACCATATTGTCTCTTTTTATTGGTTCTTGAAATGGCTTCATCCTTTACTAACCAAGCCTCATCTTTCTCAGAGTCAGTGCATGTTCTAACTGTGGAGCAGTTTTATGCTTTACTGCCTTGGCAATCAATGTGACATGCCAAACAAGATTGCTTTCTCTGGCCTGGAAATAGGCAGGTCATCTTTAAAAGTTTGCTCCTCCTCCAATGGGCATCAACCTGACGTTTCCAGCCATTTACTTGGGTCTCTCGGGAGCTCTCATCATCCAGACAATGGGTTCCCTTCTTGGAAATGGTCCAAGACACACAGTCAGTTTCTCAATTAGCCATGCTAATGGAGGCGAGCAGTAGCGCAGATAATCCAAAATAGCAGACCGTCTGAAAATCACTTTTATCGGCTTTGGAACAAATGCTCTGACGCTGTGCACGTACGTGTGTAGGCCTGAGTGTGTTCCCAGCAGCATCACATTTTCTGTGGGTTGTCTGCACTTTATATGTAGCAGAGTTTGCATTCTCTGAGGTAACATCATTTGAAAGTGGGAGTAAGCCTCCCACCGTAACTTGAGTAACAGACTGGAGAAACAGATGCTCCCTAAGTAATCTGCAGAGGTGACGAAGGGGGCCATGGACCTCTGTTTCAGTAGTTTTGTGGGTACCACCAGGCTTATTCTTCCCACATGGGTGTCTGCTGTGCCCTGCATGACCTTGATGTGGGGGCTGGTACATACTACCAGCCCCAGATGCTAGGGAGCTCCTCACAGCCACCCCCTCTACAGGCTGCAGTTACCCCTGCTTGGTGGCCACACTGAATTTTTTTCCCTCTTCAGCACCGAAATGCCACCTGGGAATGGAGACTATCAGATGTTCCTGCAGAACAAGCATCCTACCGCCCCAACCTTTCTTGGAAATTGATTACAAGTTCTTAAGGGTTGACTTGAAAGGAACCACACGGTGGGAAGTGGTTTTTAAACCTTATTGAACATAACACTCACCCAAGGAACTTGTTTTAATTGCATGTGTGTGAGCTTTACTCACAAAAATTCTAGTTCAGATGCCTGGGGTGGGTCCTTCAATTTGCATTGTTGTCAAGCACATCACCCTTGGAGAGAATCCCCCCGGAGAATCTCTGCTTACAGAATCATTCTGACTCAGCTTCTGATCTGACACTGGGCAGTAGCTTGAGTGAAGATGAACATCAGCCTTTTCAGGCTCTTTTCCTTCACAAACCATTATGTTCTGGTCCAAACTCGACTTAACAATGGACCAGAAGGGACCATTGATTTGGGGTGGGACAACCCAGTAAGCCGGAAAGTGTCCAGACACTTGGGTCAGAGCATCTTCTTCCTAGCCTGTCCATGTCCTGAAACGCACAGCCAGCCCAAGAGCCACAGAGCCTTCTTAAATGATGCGGTAATAATAGCTACTGTTTATCGGGTACTTATGAGTTAGCCAGCATTACTGTTAATGTTCCACATGAATTTCCTCATTGAATTCACTTAATCCCAAGAGGTGTTATTCTCATTTTGGGAGGACCCGTGGAGAAGCTATCTCTTTGTAGAGCCAAATTTAAAATACAAGAAAAAACAAACAAACAAACAAACCCAGCATGTTTGAGATTCTTGAAGGAAAGACAGCATGTAAATCAACTAATTATCATTAGCATTCATAACTATATCCTTGGAGGCAAGAGGGGAAAAAGTATGATTTTTCTGTAGCTTTCTAAGAGATGGTTAGTACTAGAGCAATTAGCAAACTAATTGGCCAGTTGAAACGGTTTTCTGTGATCTTCCTGATCGATGCCCACTGGCCTAGCCTCCCTGTGAGATATAAAGGTTAGGTCAATTCAACAGCTGTGACCAACCACCTAAGAGCAGTTGTCACCCTGGACACTTTCTCACGTTTCAAAGATCAAGGCGGACAAAGTAATATGTCCAATTGTTTATTTGATCATCAGCTTTCTAAAATAAGCAGTAGAATGCATAGTCACATAAAGGACTGTACTGCAAGTATTATCAGTCTTAAGGCAGAATCAAGCAGGGTATAGTGGAGAAGCAGGACGTGAAATAAGGTACAGAGGCCACAAGAAGAGAAAGCTGTTGACATGGAGCCCTAAAGACAGGGGAAAGGTCTTAACAAGATGCAAATCCCATTTGGGGAAGCTCTCCAACTCGGTAATTAAAGTCTATCCAGGAATGTAGAGCTGGCAAAGTATAAAAGATCAATAGGTTAAATACTTTATGTTGTTTAATCAGATACTTAACACAAATCAAATATTACCTTATTGAGGTTATGAGGCTAAATGAGGGCACCGTGGTGGTGAACATTCATTACTGAGATGCCAGTGGATCATGAAAATAGCCAGATTCATCCCTTAGTCACCTCCAGCCCTGAGATGAGAAATTAGACCAGAAAACCTGTGCAGGACTAAAGTGGCCTCTGTGCTTTTTTTCTATAGGAGTAGCTAAGGAAGTTGGGATTATGAGTTTCCCTAGATAATTAAAGGTACCAAGTCCTGAAATGTATAAAAAGGCATGAAAATCTCCTTGAAGCTGGATATACATGTTAGTCACTCAATCATGTCCCACTCTTTGCGACCCCATAAACTGTAGCCCGCCAGGCTTTCTGTCCATGGGATTCTCTAGGCAGGAATACTGGAGTAGGTTGGCATTTCCTACTCCAGGGGATCTTTCCCACCCAGGGATTGAACCCAAGTCTCCGCATTGTAGGCAGATTCTTTACCATCTGAGCCACCAGGGAAGCCCAACTGATGTGCAAAAGCGAGGCAGACCTCTACCATATTCAGGACCATAGAAAGCTCCCTCTTTCTTGTAAGACAGAGCCTTCTCATTTCCTCCATCACCATGACGGACAAGGCAGTGTTAGGGTATGAAGTGCCAATCTTGGAAACACTTCTCTGAGAAGGGATCCCATGGGGGTAAGGGGTCGGCTAGCCGCCTCCGGGAGTGGGAGAGCTGTGACTGAGCCACAGCGGAGCCGAGGGATCCTCGGGCTTTGGCGCTGCAGACCTTCTGTTAAGTTCCTGGGCACCCAGTGCGGAAAGCTTTGTCAGCTGATCATTACTTGTACTCTGCCAACTTTGCTGGCCTTGATCTAGTCAAATTCTGTCTTGTCTTTTTCTAGCAGATAGAGGTAAAGCCAGCATGAAATTTTACTGGAAACTAAGAGGAAGCAGAAAGGAAAGGAGCGGTAGAATTACGGATGTATCACCGTGACTAAATACATGGTTCTGCATCCGTACAGTCAGACAGCCCGGGTCCACCCGACCCCATCTGTGGAAATCCCAACTGGTTCCCACTGCCTCCCAGATCCCAGCAGAGCCCCCTCCAGGGAGGAGACAGACAGTCCCTGGCTTATTGTCTCTCTTCCCTCACTCCACCTCACCTCCACCCTACTGCAGGCCCTGGGTTTCCACAATTCCTGGGCCCACTCTGGGTGAGAAAAGGAGAAAGACTCTGCCCTTTCTCTTCCAAAGAACACATCGTTAGGCACTGGTTCCACCAGCTCTCACCTGGCAAATCGGTGTCCTGTCCTCCCTGGAGGCTTCTCCCAATCGCTTCTCTCTGGGTTGGTTTGCTTGGCTCACCGAAACATGTTCACTAGCAGGATATGAGGGTGGACTCTACTTTTATGGACACAACCAACACTTCTCTCATATTCTAAGCCAGCAGTTTTCTAACAGGACCCCTCAGAGCCTTGGATACCAAGAAAGTCCAAACTGCTTGTGCAGTGAGAGGGCTGAGCAGAAAGGACCCAGGACCCAACCACCACTTGGCACCCACCACCTGATACCTTACCAATACCAATTTTCTGTGTGGAGATTCCATATAAAACCTCATCTGAAAAGAAATCTACTACTTACCAAAAAAAAAAAAAAAAAAAAAATCCAGAAGCCATATTCCAAGTTTACTAGACTCCCAATGGTAGCTCATTTTACTCTATTTCCTTCCCAAAAGATAACAAAACAGTCCTTATGATGACTAGCAATTGTTGAAGATTTGTCGAGAGCCAAGGCTTTTCAATGCACTGCCTGAAATAAACCTTCCTTCTAAGAAAGAACATTCATCCTGCACATGAAGAAGCATAAAGATGATGGTGAGAAGCCAGCCCAAAGGCCTCCCAGATAGGAAAAGCAGAAGCAACAAGCATCTCTCCAATCACTGCCCTCCCAACCTCACTCACCAAACATCGCTCCCATGACCACCTCCTATTTCTGGCTCCAGGGCAGGCTGCGGTTTTTGACTCCTTGGCCAAGCACAGATAACTGACAGCGTAGACTCCAGGGTGCCCTGCAAACAGGGACTTCCCAGCTCAGGTTCTTGTCTCCGCCCACCTCCGGGGGTTTCTAATTAGCTTCCAACACCTCCTGTCACACGTCCCCGGGCCCCACCCACCTTTTAGAGTCACCTGCAACGGCACCCACTCCAGGACTCTTGCCTGGAAACTCCCATGGATGGAGGAGCCTGGTGGGCTGCAGTCCATGGGGTCGCTGAGGGTCGGACACGACTGAGCGACCTCACTTTCACTTTTCACTTTCATGCATTGGAGAAGGAAATGGCAACCCACTCCAGTGTTCTTGCCTGGAGAATCCCAGGGACGGCAGAGCCTGGTGGGCTGGCATCCATGGGGTCGCACAGACACGGCTGAAGCAACTTAGCAGCAGCAGTTATGACAATACCTTCGTCAGTATCAAAGTGTTAGTTTCGGCCTCAAAAGCCAGACAAGAGCTAGCGTTTGCTGTTCCTGTACTATAGTTCCCCCCATCTTAGGGGGTGGGTGGGTTTTCCATGCTGTTATAACCCCCCGGGGACCTGCACCCAGACAGGAAATCAGGCCACCAGGGCTTTTCCCTTCATTCTCTGCCCTCTGAGACAGCTGGAACACGGCCTTCACACAGCTCTCCTGCAGCCTGGTACCCGGCTCCGGAGATGACAAGTGTGTGCTATGAAAATTGTACTTCCTCTCTCTTCTCAAAGTGGCTTCCAGTCCCCAGAGTGAGAGCACGGTAGCTCCCTTCCCTGTTTAAGAAGGGAAGCAATGCGATGGCAGGAGGGAGAGCTTTTGAGTTGACAAGTGAAGTGGTTTTTAACCTTCCAGATTCAGTTGTTTGCAGAGGGGAGAGAGAGGGTGAAGGAGAAAAGAGGCAGGTGCGATTGCTTCAGCAAGTCAGACTTTTCAGAGAAACAAAGAAAGCATTTGTCAGAGCAGAGCTGTGCGAACCCACCGAGAATTCAGGCAGTTAGCACCTTGGCAAGCCCCTGCCTTTGCAAGCTGTGACCTAATTTCAAGAGATCCCACTTATACTGTCTTCTGGATAAAAACAGGCACAGTGAAACCTCTCCTGGATGAGGCTCTGACATCAGGAATAATTATCCTGACTCCAGTGGCTAATCCCCTTTCTTGCCTCTTCCCCCTAACCCAACCCTGCCCCCTTCTCTCTCCTTTTCACAAATCTTTGGCAGAGCTGCCAGATCACATGCTCCCAACACAAAAGACAGACTTGCTCCACCATCACCCATCCACTGTGGGTGAGACCTGTGTTTACTTCAGCCTTGGCCAGCCAGTGAGCTAGAGATGTCTCTCAACATGTTCTTCCATCCTGATTAGTATCTGGCAGGTTGAGGTGTCTTTTTAAAGCCAAGAAAGACCAAGGAGTTAGCTCTAGGGTGAATGCGGGCCCTCTGCAGACTCCTGGCCTGTTACCTAATAGGGTGTTGTTCAGTCACTACATCATGTCTGACCCTGCGTCCCTATGAACCGCCGTGTGCCAGGCTTCCTTGTCCTTCACTGTCTCCCAGAGTTTGCGCAAACTCATGTCCATTGAGTCAATGATGCCATCCAACCATCTCATCCTCTGTTGTCCCCTCCTCCTCCTGCCCTCAATCTTTCCCAGCATCAGGGTCTTTTCCAGTGAGTCGGCTCTTCCCATCAGGTAGACAATTCAACTTCAGTGTCTAATAGGTTGCTAATATAATTTAGGGAGTGGAGGCAAGGCTTTAGAGAAGCAAATTCTTAAGATATTCACAGTTTAAAATAAAATTCAAAAGCAATGAGGCAGTGTGAACGGGAAAGGTTGTAGAGATTTAGGTACCCAAGTTTCCACTGAGTCCAAGCATCTGTATTCTCAGGGGCTCAGACCTCCCATGGTATCAGGTTGGAGAGGTCTACAGCTGGAGAAGTCTGGAGCGATAAGGTACAAGCTCAATGCCCCCTCCAGACAGATGTGGTCTTTTCAGACCATTACTTTCTAAGGTGTGATAAGAAGTGAGGGAGAGTGTCCATGTGAAGCAAAGGAGCTTCCTAGATTACACATGCCCACCTTCACCTTTGAGTTAACAATAGGAAACTCTCCTTCTTGGAGGTCTTCTGAGAAAGAGCAAGCCTGGCTTCATATTTGGTGTTTTAGAAGCAGATGCATAGAGGTAGGGGAAAAGGACAAAGTATTTACTTAACGTTCTTTTCAGTTTAAGTATCCTTCATCCATCTTCTTGGGATTGATTCATTTTGTTGGTGAAATGGAAGAAATCCTGGGTGCTAAGGAGAAAACTTAACCTTTCTGTAGCTTCTAGAAGGCTCAGTGGTTAAAAAAAAAAAAAAAAAGAATCTGCCTTCTAATGCAGGAGACAACACAGGAGATGAGGGTTTGATCCCTGGGTCAGGAAGATCCCCTGGAGGAGGAAATGGCAACCCACTTCAGTATTCTTGCCTGGAGAATTCCATGGACAGAGGAGCCTGGTGAGCTACAGTCCATAGAGTTGCAAAGAGTTGGACAGGACTGAAGCAACTTAGCCTACTCACAAGAACACAATGTTAAAATGAGTATCCCTGTAGAGAATGGCCCCCCACCGCCCTTGCATCTTCCACCCCAGGTATCCTAACCATGAGCCCTCACTCATCAGCCTAACGAAACGGAATGCAGAGTTTTTTTGCCAAAACTGAAACAATGCAGTCTCTCCAAGTCAAGAGATTCTCAAAGTAGAAATTAATACTTCCAGGGTTCCCTGGGAACCAGAGCCCTGGAGAAGGGAGATTCAAGGACACTAAACTCTAAAATTGAGGATTGTGGTCATGCTGTGACTGAGGCTGAAATGAGTGCCACCGTGAGCCTGATGTGCAGAGAACTATAGGCAAGGAGAAGACTCAGCTATGGTCCCAAGGTGGTTCTGTCCAGGGAGAAATTGGGGGACCTCCTCCCGAACCTTCATATTGGTATTTGCATAGTATCTTTTTTTTAATAGTTTTTAAATGTTTATTTTGGGAGGGGCTGTGGTGGGTCTTGCTGGGAACAGGCTGTCTCCAGTTGTGGTAAGCGGGGCTACGTTTTAGTGGCCGTGCATGGGCTTCTTACTGCAGTGGCTTCTCTAGCTTCGGAGCACAGGCTCTAGAGCATGTGAGCTTCAGTAGTTGCAGCACAAAGGCTCAGTAATTGTAGGACATGGGCTGTAGAGCGGAGGCTCAGTAGTTTGGGTACACAGGCTTAGTTGCTCCAGGACATGTGGAATCTTCCCAGACCAGGAATTGAACCGGTGTCCTTGTATTGCAAGGCAGATCCTCAGCCACTGAATCAGCAGGGAAGCCCGCATGGTATCTTTTCCATCACCCTTTATGATGCGACTGAGTGTAGCTAGAATAGAAGGGAGACGCCGTTTTCCATTTGGCAGTACAACAGACGGGAGAAACGTCAACAGCCTCCTGTGTCTTCCTCCTTCCCATCCCCAGGTCTCACTGTGCTCCCCTGTGTACTCTCAGGGAACCTGCAGGATCGGCCATGGTCTTACCACCTCTTGTCCGGCTTCTCCCCCTGGGTACACGGGCTCTGCTCCTTGCCGTAGCCTGCAGCATGTCACCCTGAATGCTGCCTGGACAGAGCTGGGCCTGCCTGCCCAGCTGAGCTGGAATGGAACTCAGAGTGTGGTGCCCAGAGTTCGTGTTAGGATGTCCGCCCCTGGGAGTGCTTTGCTCACGCGGTGTCTAGCGTGTGTTTGCACTTGACATCAGAGTGGTTCTGTATCCATGTCCATTTGAATTTCATGACCACCCTGTGATGTATCGTTATCTGCAACTTACAGCAAAGAACTGAGGCCCTAGAGAGTGACTCTTCCCAAGGTCAAATTCCTGGTTACTCACTGAGACCTGGAGCCTGGCTTCCTCACTGGGTCCAGCTGGTATGCCTTCTGCCATCCCAGCCCTGCCCATCCTCCATGCGCAGTTCACATCCGTTTCCTCTAAGGACCATGCCAGGCCCCAGTGCTGTCTCCTTCATTTGACTATGGAAAGCTCACTGTCTGCGTCTCAGTTGCCTGGTTATTCAATCACTCTCTTATTTACTTAACTTTTCAGGTGTGTACACGTATTCTTCCAAGAAAATTATAAACAAGGTGTCTGGCATACACTTGATTATACCTGCTCCCTCTCCCCCATCCCCACCACCCCCACCAACAAAACCCAATTAAGAGTGTAGGAGACATTTAACAAATACTGACTGCTGAATGCATGAATGAATGACTTTTTTAATCAAATATAAATTAGACTGGTGTCTCATCCAAAGCAGAACTTCTTGCATTAACCCCTGTGGAGCTGTTTCTAACGGCAGTAGGAGATTGGTGAGGTGGCTGGCCCTTCTGTCACTGCTGCATGGAGGGGGACCTGGGGAGGGAAATCTGAAGGCCTCTGACCTGGTGGGTTGCCTATAGAATGGAAATTTGGTATTAAGATTTCAAAAAAGAATAACTCTTCCAAGTCCCCCATTTGGGGTGGTAATAACAGGGGTGGCATTAATGAGGTTTATGGTAACCCTGGTGTTTCGCAGACAGTGGGGAATCCAGGAGACTGTGGATCACAGAGTGATGAAGTGCAGGGCTTCCGAATCAGACATCCCCAGGGTCCCAGCCTTGCTGCTTACTCGTTGAATGGATGACTCTGGACAGGTTCTGTGACCTCCTGTCCAAAGTCCCCTGACCTGTGAAGTGGAGATAATAATAGTATCTGTTCTATAGGGACTACGATAGGATGAAATGATACAATGTATATAAAGTGCCAACCACACTGCCTAACACTTGGAATCTGCCCAAGGTACAGTAACTACTGTCCCTCAGCCAGGTTAGTCCAGGCTCCTTCCTACCCAGGCTCATCGGCCACATGGGATCCTGTGTGCATGCTCAGTCCTCCAGTCATGTCTGACTCTTTAGGACCCCATGGACTGTAGCCTGCCAGGCTCCTCTGTCTATGGGATTCTCCAGGCTAGACCACTGGGGTGGGTTGCCACTTCCTTCTCCAGGGGATCTTCCCAACCCAGGGATCGAACTCACATCTGCGTCTCCTGCATTGGCATGTGGATTCTTTACCACTGAGCCATCTGGGAAGCCTCCAAATGGGACAAATTCCATATAAAAATAAATAAATAAAACCAAAAAACAAAGCTAAAGATCCTGGTCCCCAATCCGGAGAAGCCCAACCTTCCATTCTGAGCGGCTAAATCCCAGTTTGCCAGTGACCCCCCAGAAACACGGGTTCTTCCTAAAGGAATTCTCCAGACAGGTCAGGGACCATGCGCGCCCATCTCCCTTCTGGCCTAGAGTTAACAAGACCTTGCCATCTCATCTTTTCCCCTTCGCTTAGAATAAGATCAAACTCCCCCTCTTGCCTCCTTCTCTAGTTGGCATAATGACTTCCTCCACCTTGTCTTAAATATCTGAATTCAAAAATGTTAATTAGGGACTTCCCGCGACTTTATGGAGGTGTCATGATTAGACCTGTTATTACCACCCCAAATGGGAAAATTGAACATCAACTGCTTTATGAACCCTTTATCACAATTAATGCTGTCTCCAAAGCTTGCCATTTATTGGGTGCTCTGGTATAATCATTCCTTATATGTGTTTCAAGACCTTGTACGAGTACAAATAATTTAAACTAATTAGCTTATTATAAAAAAGAAATGAAAACAAATGGCACATGAATGAATTGTGAAGTTTCATATGGAATTAATATCTCCCTAATACCCACAAATTTTGTAAATTCATTATGGACTATAATCAAACCTGATGAATCCCCTAGATAATTCAGAAGTAATTATGCATGAACTGCTGCCACTTATTTTAAAGTGCTACCAAAATAAGAGATTTATCCTCAAGATCCAGTTAGGCTCCGGGATAACTAGCACTAACCAGACACGTCCTGTCAAAATCAGCTGTTAAAAAATGCACTGGCTTTGTATCCCCTGCTGCCTGCACTGACACCTGTAAAAAGCAGCCTCAAGCCTCAGAAACATGGAGTTGTTTTCACTGGGATTTGTTTGTGAGATTTGGGGTGATGGAGAAGGTTGCTCAGCTGGACAGCCACCAAGGCCCCTAGAAACACTGCACATCCTATATGATCACCGGTTCCCAAGAGCCAGTCTTCATCTAGTTGAGGAGCCTTACAGCAAAGAACCATTCTCTGCTTTCCACATGGACTGTAGTTATTTTCCCTCCCAGTACTACATCAGTTCAGTTCAGTCACTCAGTCATGTCCAACTCTTTGCAACCCATGGACTGCAGCATGCCAGGCTTCCCTGTCTTTCACCATCTCCCAGAGCTGGCTCAAACTCATATCCACTGAGTCAGTGATGCCATTCAATCATCTCATCCTCCGTCATCTTCTCCTCCTGCCTTCAATCTTTCCCCTCAGGGTCTTTTCCAGTGAATCAGTTCTTTGCATCAGGTGGCCAAAGTATTGGAGCTTCAGATTCAGCACCAGTCCTTCCAATGAATATCCAGGACTGATTTCCTTTAGAATTGACTGGTTGGATCTCCTTGCAGTCCAAGGGACTCTCAATACTACAGTTCAAAAGCATCAGTTCTTTGGTGCTCAGCTTTCTTTATGGTCCAAATCTCACATCCGTACATGACTATTGGAAAAACCACAGCTTTGACTAGACAGACCTTTGTCAGCAAAGCAATGTCTCTGCTTTTTAATCAGTTCAGTTCAGTCACTCAGTCGTGTCCGACTCTTTGCGACCCCATGAATCACAGCACGCCAGGCCTCTCCCAGAGTCCCAGATGTCTATCACATCTCCGGGAGTTCACTCAAACTCACATCCATCGAGTCGGTGATGCCATCCAGCTGTCTCATCTCTGTCGTTCCCTTTTCCTCCTGCCCCCAATCTCTCCTTAGCATCAAAGTCTTTTCCAATGAGTCAACTCTTTGCATGAAGTGGCCAAAGTACTGGAGTTTCAGCTTTAGCATCAATCCTTCCAAAGAAATCCCAGGGCTGATCTCCTTTAGAATGGACTGGTTGGATTTCCTTGTAATCCAAGGGACTCTCAAGGGTCTTCTCCAATACCACAGTTCAAAAGCATCAATTCTTTGGTGCTCAGCTTTCTTCACAGTCCAATTCTCACATCCATACATAACCACAGGAAAAACCATAACCTTGACTAGATGGACCTTTGTTGGCAAAGTAATCTCTCTGCTTTTCAATATGCTATCTAGGTTGGTCATAACTTTCCTTCCAAGGAGCAAGCATCTTTTAATTTCATGGCTGCAATCACCATCTGCAGTGATTTTGGAGCCCCCCAAAAATAAAGTCTGACACTGTTTCCACTGTTTCCCCATCTATTTCCCATGAAGTGATGGGACCAGATGCCATGATCTTCGTTTTCTGAATGTTGAGCTTTAAGTCAACTTTTTCACTCTCCTCTTTCTTTCCTCTTCACTTTCTGCCATAAGGGTGGTGTCATCTGCATATCTGAGGTTATTGATATTTCTCCCAGCAATCTTGATTCCAGCTTGTGCTTCTTCCAGCCCAGCGTTTCTCATGATGTACTCTGCATAGAAGTTAAATAAGCAGGGTGACAATATATAGCCTTGACGTACTCCTTTTCCTATTTGGAACCAGTCCAGTGTTCCATGTCCAGTTCTAACTGTTGTTTTCTGACCTGCATACAGATTTCTCAAGAGGCAGGTCAGGTGGTCTGGTATTCCCATCTCTTAAAGAATTTTCCACAGTTTATTGTGATCTACACAGTCAAAGACTTTGGCATAGTCAATAAAACAGAAATAGATGTTTTTCTGGAACTCTCTTGCTTTTTCTATGATCCAGCGGATGTTGGCAATTTGATCTCTGGTTCTTCTGCCTTTTCTAAAACCAGCTTGAACATCTGGAAGTTCACGGTTCACGTATTGCTGAAGCCTGGCTTGGAGAATTTTGAGCATTACTTTATTAGCGTATGAGATGAGTACAATTGTGCGGTAGTTTGAGCCTTCTTTGCATTGCCTTTCTTTGGGATTGGGATGAAAACTGACCTTTTTCAGTCCTGTGGCCACTGCTGAGTTTTCCAAATTTGCTGGCATATTGAGTGCAGCACTTTCACAACATCATCTTTCAGGATTTGAAATAGCTTAACTGGAATTCCATCACCTCCACTAGCTTTGTTCATAGTGATGTTTTCTAAGGCCCACTTGACTTCACATCCCAGGATGTCTGGCTCTAGGTGAGTGATCATACCATCGTGATTATCTTGATCATGAAGATCTTTTTTGCACAGTTCTTCTGTGTATTCTTGCCACCTCTTCTTAATATCTTCTGCTTCTGTTAGGTCCATACCATTTCTGTCCTTTATCGAGCCTATATTTGCATGAAATGTTCCCTTGGTATCTCTGATTTTCTTGAAGAGATCTCTAGTCTTTCCCATTCTGTTGTTTTCCTCTTTCTTTGCATTGATCACTGAGGAAAGCTTTCTTATCTCTTCTTGCCATTCTCTGGAACTCTGCATTCAGATGCTTATATCTTTCCTTTTCCCCTTTGCTTTTCACTTCTCTTTGTTTCACAGCTATTTGTAAGGCCTCCCCAGACAGCCATTTTGCTTTTTTGCATTTCTTTTCCATGGGGATGGTCTTGATCCCTGTCTCCTGTACACTGTCATGAACCTCTGCCCATAGTTCATCAGGCACTCTATCTATCAGATCTAGACCCTTAAATCTATTTCTCACTTCCACTGTATAATCATAAGGGATTTGATTTAGGTCATACCTGAATGGTCTAGTGGTTATCCCTACTTTCTTCAGTTTAAATCTGAATTTGGCAATAAGGAGCTCATGATCTGAGCCACAGTCAGCTCTCAGTCTTGTTTTTGTTGACTGTATAGAGCTTCTCCATCTTTGGCTGCAAAGAATATAATCAATCTGATTTCAGTGTTGACCATCTGGTGATGTCCATGTGTAGAGTCTTCTCTTGTGTTGTTGGAAGAGGGTGTTTGCTATGACCAGTGCGTTCTCTTGGCAAGACTCTATTAGCCTTTGCCCTGCTTTTTAATACCTGTAGTTAAATCTGGACCCTGTAGTTAAATCCAGGCCCTGATTTTAGCAGGTTCATTCAACCAGGCAAAATGAAATGTTCTACCTTTGGAACTATTCGGCTTGTTATTTATTTTCAACTTTCTTAAAATATAATTTCTTATTTTCAGACATAGCTCCTGTTTGAGCATATGTTTCTTAAAGACTGTGATAGTGCTCATGATTACATATATTCATTACATGTATATTTGTGTGTATATACATATGGCTAATAAATATTTATTAAATATCTCTATGCTACATCAATAAGTAAAAGAGACAAATAGCCAAGACTTCACGGATTTGACATTCTAGTGGAGGAGACATAAAATAAAGAAATAAGTAACATAAATAATATGTCAGGTGGTGATAAGCACTCTAGAGAAAAATAAGGCCAGAAAGGAATGTGGAGAAAGGGATATAGTACAGGAGTCGGGTGCAAATTTTATATATTTTTTTATTTTTTTGGACAACATTGTCCAGCATGTGGGATCTTAGTTCCCCAACCAGGGCTCAAACCTGCACCCCCTGCATTAGAAGCACAGACTCTTTACCCCTGTACTGCCAGGGAAGTCCCACAGATTTTATATAAGGTGGTCAGTCTCTGAGAAGGTGACAGCTAAGCAGTGTCCTGGAGGAAGTGAAGGACTGAACCATGTGGGTCACATAAGGGCAGAGCATCTCAGGCAGAAAGAACAGCAAGTGCAAAGGCCCTGAGGCAGGAGCATGTCTCATGTGCCCGGGGGAACAGCAAAGAGACCAGAGTGAGTGGAGCAGAGCCAACCAGAGCATGAGGAGGGATGAAGTCAAAGAGGGAGCAAGGAGGCAAGACCAGGAAGGAGGCTGCTGTAAAGCTTGACAGGGATTTGGCGTTTTATTCTGAGATAATTAGGGATGGAGAAATGATACCATCTGACTTCAGGTTTAAAAGCATCACCCAGACAGCACCGTTGAGAAGAGATTGTGAAGCAGCAAAAACAGAAGCAGCAGGGAGACCAGTTAGGAGGCTCTGGCAAGAATCTAGGTGCGGGCTCTTCTTAACTGGGCCCAGGGGGTAACAGCGAGGGATGAGAAACATCAGAGCCCGAACTCAAACACTGTGAAGGAAAAGCCAGTGAGATTTGCTGGCAGATTTGGTTGTTATTGTAAGCTTTTCAGCTCCCAGAGGCGAACCTTATACCTCAAGGTGCCTGAGAAATATTTGCTGAATGAGTAGACTAAACACGTTCTTAAAATGTTTGATAATAATTCATTATTTGTTATTTATAATTAATTATAATTTAGACTTCAATCAGGACATTTGAGGTTGAATTTGATTTGATTCGAGGATAAACAGCACACCTCGTATGACTCAGTTTCTCTCCCAGGGCTGAGCTGCCCGGGAGTTGCCTTACCTAGTAGAAACTCATTACACATTTGTTAAATAAATGAATAAGTTAATTAAAAGAGGTGTGCAAACCCTGGGACCTTGTTGCTCCTTGACTGAAATGCTAGCCAACAGGCCCCCGGTCCAGGGGGCCTTCTTTCTATGGCCCCAGTCAGAGTTGCATGAGTTAAGTCTGGGTTTCATAAATATTGCAAAATGGTGCCAAGGTAGAGTATGCGTGCGTGTGTGTACGCTCAGTCATGTCCGACTCTTTCTGACTCCACGGACTGTAGCCCACCAGGATTCTCTGTCCTTGGGATTTTCCAAGCAAGAGTACTGGAGTGGGTGGCCATTTCCTTCTCCAGGGGATCTTCCCGACCCAGGGATCGAAACCATCTCTTGTCCCCTCTGCATCGGCAGGAAGGTTCTTTAGCACCTGAGCCACCAAGGAAGCCCAAAGTGCCCAGAAAAGTGCCTAAAACGACCATCTAGCTTCCTGTTTGTCAGTGGTGGGAAACAAGAAATTCTTTCTAAGTGCCTAAATGTCATCATCGTTACTAAATTGCTGTAGGAATAAAAATTCCATTTATACCATTGAGGATCATTAAACTCTCTTCTGAATCTGATGCCAAAATTGAAATAATTGGCCCGTTGGTATAACATGGAATAGAACTACATCAGCTTGTGGGGGAGAGTGTTGTTTCAACATGACAAATGGAACAGGAACTTGGGTAGGTTAGATGGGTTTGGTTGGCAGAGGGTTGCCGTGTGGCACTTACAACTGACAGCCCAGATCATGATTAAAAATGCTTGGAGCACAAATTTAGAGTTACAGGAAAAAAATGGATTTTGCAATTAAACCCGAGTTTTGAATCCATTGGCTTTTCCAAGGCATGGTTAAATTCTGGTTCAGGAGGTCAAGTGCAGATTAGGCATGCTGATACTCAGTGCAGGGAAGGTACCAAACAAGAACCAAATAAATAAGGATAATAACAGATTGAGCTACAGTCCGAGAACAAAGATGCGTTTTAAATGAAAATCATTACTCACCGATGCTGGAGCACAAACCCAGACCAATTCAGTGCTGACTCTAAAGAGAGACCCACTGGGCGCTCATATCTTAACCTGCAGATGCTAATGCTGACCTGTGGGGGGTGGGGCAGGTTAATTAGCTGCTGATTGTAAAGCATTATTGCTTTGCTGAGTATTATTATTTTAATAAAGGAGGCTCATGAAAACGTCTCTGGTGGTAACTCATGAAGAATCATTTTGAGGACAAGAGTACTCGTACATCATTCTGAGTGCCGCCTATGTATTTGAGTATCAACAAAAAATTTACTGTTTAAACATAAATCTCTGGAAGAAGTTGAAGTTAATTAAAAAGGTTTAACAGCATATGCATTAGTATTAGCCCTGGCCCTCTTTAGCATGGAAAGAAGGGAAGGAAATAAAACAAGGTATGTGAGGAAGCAGTCGACGTAGGCATTTAATTAAATGTGGTCCAAAGCAGAGGGAAAGATACCACTTTATCTGCCGTTCAGAGCCAGGAGACAGAATGGGATGCAGGGAATGTTCCCTGAAGAGCGATTCGTGTTTTTAATTAACAAAGGCTTTGAGCGTCCTTCCTGCATTTTTTTTTTCTTTTGAAACCTAGAATTTCACCATGTGCCATGATGCTTTCTGTTCAGATGTGGGAGGCCTCCGACCAAAAACTATAGCCCAGTTTGAGTACATATCCTCTGATTTATGCCCAGCTATTACTCATTGATTGGTTCATTTATGCCACGAATATTTGTAGAGTTTCTACTCTGTATGACCCATGGAGACTTTTACCTGAGGGTGCTGCTGAGATGGCTGGTGTCGCCCTCCAGTGGCTCCCAGGAGAGAAAGACTGGCATGCCCACTGACAGCGCCATGTGGCTCACTCTGAGAGAGATGCACACTCAGTGTTTGGGGGTCACAGATGAAGACCTGTGGGGTCCGCGTGAAACTGCGTGCTTCAGTTAGCCTTTATTTCCCTCGCCTTTGTTTCTACTCCTACTAGTTAAGATTCTCAACTGAGGTTGATACTGCCTCCAAACTCATCTCCCTGTCTCCAGCTCATCTCCAGCACAACCCCCCTCATTTGACTGTCATATTGATTTTCCTAAAATATGGTCACTCCTTTCTCTGAAATCCCTAATAATTCACTTGGCCCAAAGTTCAAGCCCATACTCCTTAGCATAGCAATCATAGGCCACAGTAAAGCCTGACCTATATCTTCAGTCTTATTTCTCCCAGGACTTGCCTCTCCTATGTGACCTACTATTTTCCACTTCAGCGTTCATGCCATTCCCTCTGTCTAAACTAGCTTTTATCTACACCTGTCTAAATCCTCTTTACCTTTCAAGATCATCTCAGAGGCTGTCCCTCCTAACTATTGATGAGCTCTACTCTGTGTAAAGAAAAATAAACATTTTCTTTACTCATAATTCATTCAGTCAAGTAATATTTATTAAGCATCTACTCAATGCAGAGAACTTTAATAAACATATTTTATTTCATCCTTACACTAATCCTGTGAGAGAGGTATCATTAATATTCTTGTTATAAAAATAAGAAAATCAAAGCTATGTGAGTTTCAATCTCCTGCGCAATATCCCAGAGTTAGTAAGGGTGGAGCAGGTTTACAAACCTAATTCTAGTGCTCTTTACATCAGCCTAGACTTACCATGCCATTAATGCACTCTGCCTTGCATTGGGTGGAAAGAAAGAAAATAGGAGAGATGGAGGGTTGCTCAAGTGCCTTTTCTACCCTCCTGGATTATAAGGGATTTTTGAGCTCAGGAACCATACTTGGTTCACCTTTGGATTTTTCAGTTAGAGCCTTAGACACAGAGGAGATCTTGATACGTGTTCACTTTATTGAACCGGATGTACAGTTTAGAATTTTTCACATATGAAATCATAAACCTGGGAGAAACATAAAGACCTTATATTATCCATTCCTCTGCCTCAGAAAGACTCTTTCTGTGCTCCCTTCTGTCTCCCCACATCCCTCTGTCTCATTACTCACTGAAATTCCAATATGTCCATAACCACTTTCCTTTCCTGTGAGATGCTCTTGGCTTTCGTGAGGCTTCTTGTTTGTTTGTGGCCTATTTCCAGATGTTTGCTTGGAGACAGTGGTCACCCAAGGAAATGAGACTTGTTCTTCTTTAAAAAACACACATTTATTGCATTTTGGGGTGCATTGGGTTGTAGCTGCAGCATGCAGGATATTTTGCTGTGGTGCACAGGCTTAGTTGCCCCACAGCTTATGAGATCTTAGCACAAATGTAGGGTCTTAGTTCCCCAACCAGGGATCGAACCCATGTCCCCTGCATTGGAAGGTGAATCCTTCCACCTGGACCACCAGGGAAGTCTGAGACCTGTTCCTGTTAGAATGAGAGCTTGCTTGAAAAGAGCAGAGGAGAGGGAGGGAATAGCGAGGAGGACAGAGTTCACATCCCTGCGAGTCTAGCTTGGGCTTGGCCACGTGGCAGTGTGCTCTCACAGAGAGGCAATTTTGTTCCCCTCCTGTTCCCAGTAGGAATCCAGAAACAAGCTCACTGTTATCTCCCAGGAATGCTTTGCCTCGTGTGGGCACAGCCACAGTATTTACAGGGAAACTTGGCACAAACTGAGCCGCTTACTGGTCTCGGAAGAGGGAACAGTGAGAACTAATCACCAACCCCAGTGAGGCCCACGCAGGGAAGGTTTTGAAACTGGAGCTAGAAGGCAGGGGAGCATCGTCAAAATCTGTTACTTGACGTGCTAATGAGATGATGGGTGCTCCCTCTGTTCCCATGGGTTATGGTGGTCTACTCTTTCTAGAGGGGGCTCTGGCTCTCCAGAATCACCCAGCAGCTGCCCGCTGGGACCTGATTTCATCTGAAGCACCCCAGGACGTCTGCATACTTTACAGGGAGGCTCCTCCCCACTGACACCTGCCTGGAGTATGATACAAAGAGGACCCCTTCGTAGCTGCTGCTTGGAGCTGCAAAACTGACACTCTTGTCCTAAGAAGGAGTGGAAGTCAGGCAGAAGCACATCCAGGCAAGGGCACCTGCAAGAAGGAGCTGAGTGAGCATCCTTCACATGGGTCTTTGCAAATGGATAGAAGTGGATGAGCAGGACCGAGGCAGGGGATTCTGCTATGACGGTGAAGGAGAAGAGGAGAAAACAGCAGTGGGAAGATATCTGTGACCCAAGGCAAAGTGACAGAAGGGGAACCCAGGAACATTGTTTCTCAATTGCCTCTCTCATGAGCTGCTTCTCGCACTGAGTTAGGCATCCCTAAGTGCGCAGGTCCCTGTGGGTCACCCTGAGATTTGGAAGAAGGCTTCTTCCCTGGGGGCTCAGACAGTAAAGAGTCCACCTGCAGTGCAGGAGACCCAGGTTCGATCCCTGGGTTGAGAAGCTCCCCTGGAGAAGGGCTTGGCAGCCCACTTCAGTATTCTTTCCTGGAGAATTCCGTGGACAGAGGAGCCTGGTGGGCTCTAGTCCATGGGGTCGCAGAGAGTCAGACACGACTGAGCGACTAATGCTTTCACACTTACACTCTTCCATGTGAAACAGCACCAAGTAATATGAGAGGTGTGTCTTTAAGACCAAGTTGTGTGGCTCAGACTACGTGCAGTGGGGCGTGTTTATCTGACTCCTGGACCCCCCTAGCCACACTTCTCAGGTGCATGCAACCCAGGAGGAAAAGCTGACTTAATTCCGAGGCCAAATCCTTCCCTCAGATCTCAGCATGCAGGGGATGCATCCAGCAGACTGAAATGCTTCTGATGTTCCTAATCTGACCTGACAGTCTGTTTGCTCATTCCAGATGAGGCCACCTTCCAATTCTGTGTCTGTGTGTGTCTGTGTGTGTGTGTGTCGGTGTCTTTGTTTGGGGGAGTGGGTGTCCCATCAGTTTTGACAGCCTTCTTTCCCAAACCAAAGTGGAACCCCAAAACCCTCTCCCTCCACTGTCCATGGCTGTTCTTCCAATTGGCCCAAGCCAGTCTCCACCCTGCAAATAACCAGAACTCTCAGGAACTGACCAGAAGCTGAAGGAAAAGTGATGGGCTCAAAAAAAAAAAATTATCGTAGAGTGTCTATGCCTTATTTTTTACCACGGAATGGGTGGGAAATAAAGGAGTAATGGCTTGGGAAGGTGGGAGACTAATTGTCTTCCCTGGGCACGTTCATTTCATATTCATTGTCATAGTGCTGATCGTAATGAAGTTACTTAGTATTCATGCAGATGTCACATCAAGCTCCTCCATAGATGTTTTACTGTAATTTAGCATAAGTTAATGGATATCTATATTAAAGTGTTCCCAATTAAGCAAGTGGCCTTTCTATTCTACAGGCCAGATTGGATTGGATAACCATGAAGTGTAAGCAAACTAAGCCTCCTCAGATCCCAGTTTCAGAGGTCAAACCTGAAATGAGTTTGGCTCCTTCTTGTGTCTATTTCACAGGAATCCTAGTGGCTCCAATATAACTTTGTAATTGACTGATCCAGACAGATGAGTTGGAAAGCGGGTGATTGATAGGCCCAATATATTTGAACAAAATCAACACCAGGGAGAATACTAATTGCACAAGTCAGGCCAGCCAGCAGAGCGGACACAAGCATAGAGTCAGGATTAGCGGATCACATCTCCAGCCTGCAGAGCCCTGAGACTGGCCGGAACTGTCCTGGGATGCAATTGGTGGTTATTTAGCATCTGCCTTCTGAACTCTCCTGGATTAGAAGCTGCCACGTTAGAAATGGTTTATTGAGCTCTGTGGAGGTTACTTTTCAAGGCTTAAGGGATTGGGTTCCATTTAAAAAAAACACAAACAACTTTTAAATGAGGTTTGGTCAAGCAAAGGAACTTTTCCCCCTTTTATGCTTGCCCAGAAGTAGAAAATTAAAAGGGCCCAAAAATTCAAAAGAAATACAAATAGCTGCCTAGACCTTCACTGACGATAAAACTGATTCAGTCAATACATGAGATTTCTTTTTTTTTTTTTTAATGTTATCAAAAGGTCAGAGCCAGTGGCCTTTGAAGGCAAATCTCATCTGACAGAGATGGCCCTCCAGAGCTTAAGTCTCCAGATCCATTAGCACTGAAGTGTGGGAGCCCAGCTAAGTCACAAGGAAGCTGTGGACTTTGGCAGCCCAGCTCAGGACTGAGAGACACCAATGGGACCCATGGAGATTCCTCACACATTACTTGAGAATCTTAATTCATCCAAAAAAAAAAAAAGCATTAGATGGCATTCTTCCAGGCCCTGGGGACACAGTGCTGAGCAAAACAGAGCTTACCTATTCTAGAAAAGGAGATGAGTAATAAGTCACATCCAGACACTATGCCTTCTATCATGGGGGGCTCTTGGAGATGCTTCAGTCACCACCTGGCTCTTCAAGACTGAGGTGCTTTAAAACAGCAGTCCCCTCACAGCAGCAGCCTTTCTCACCAAGGTTCCTACATTAAATGAATTTCAAGCCCTCAGCCTGGGCTTCCACTCACCAAGGCTGATCCATGACCAAGACTGCCTGCCAAATGACTGCAGTAATAAGAATGTATATGAGCAGTGAGGGGGACTTTTAAAAAGAGGGAATTATCCATGGACCATGGGTCTATCCTCCCAGACCATCTGTAGCAAGATGGCTGTCCCTCATCTCAGTGCTTCTGCTTTGGGTTGACAATGCTCCCTATCCATACAGGAATGAATTCTGTTTGTGTAGACTCTGGAAGCTAGACCCAGCACAGAATAGAGGACAACTCTCATACCTTTGAGATTAGTTGAAAAGGAGAGTTGATGAAACAGGTAGACTTTCTGGCTCTCCTAAGGAGAAAATCATCAACTTTAGTTAAAGCCAGAGGATAGACAAGTAGGGTTTTCCAGCAATAGCAAATGGTGGATTGAAGGAGAAACGTGGTGGAGCTTTGGATTCTTTAAGAACAAGGGGGTGTTTCTATTTCCATCTCTCTGGCATGTTTTAGGAAAATCCTGTCAAGAGGAGGTCACGTGACCTAAGTTCTGAGTTCTCCAATTCCGAAGCAGCATCAGTTACTGTTCCTGTGCCGAGCTCCCCATTCCTGGGATGTTACAATTCTCCCCACACACTGAAGCAGATGACAATTTTTTTAAGATTCTGAAGTTTACTAATCCTGGTACCACACGTGTGCTAACGCAAGGGAGTGCTGCAAAGCTCAGTTCTCCTCAGTCTTCAGTCTTTAACTCAAGTGCCCCCTTCTTCAGAGCAGCTGTACCTTTCTGCTCCTGACTCAAGTGTCTCTCCTCAGGCTCCCACTGCACCCTTAGGCTGCATCACACTGTATAGTGATCGCGGGTTACTTGCCAGTCTTCCCACCATCACCTGTGTATCCCCAAAGCCAGGCTAGGCTTGGTACCCTGCAGACATTCTGCAAGTTCTATTACATGAATAACTGGATGGATGGATGGATGGATAGATGGAAGAAAGGATGGATGAGTAGGTAGATGAATGTGGGAATCACTGATTATTAGCTTCTGCTAAGGAAGTCTTTCTATGCATTTCTATCCCTTTAAAAGTGCCCAACCTTGAAAGGGAAGTAGTATTTTATCAGCCCAGACAGCACTAAACCGTATTTTTATCAGGATTTAAACCTGATTCATTTTTTCCTTCTTTCCAGGACTAGGAATTGAAATAAACCTATAGGTGGAATTTGCAAGAGGACAAGCTAGCTAAGTGTGCCTGCCGGGTCTGGGCAAGCAGATAGGCAGAGGCTTGGATAAGAGGCTGCAGAAGAAAGGAGCAGAGGCTGCCCAGACTGATAAATAAGGAACATAGTATCTGTAGTGGGAACGTGAGGCCAGAGGCCCGAGGAGGGACAGACAGTGTTATAATTGCATCTGGAGCCTTTGCATTCAGAGCAAAAAAGAGGCAAAGTGAGAAGAGGATGGTTGCAACATGATTCATTAGTGCTGCAGCTGCTAATTACTAAAATTCCCAAGTACTCCAAAATCAGCCCAGATGGAAATGAAAACTCAGCACCCCGGAAATCAAAACTCAATATCCCAATGAGGAAGTTCTGTTCTCCACCCTGGAAAACATGTCCAGTTAAAAACCCCCCTTTAGTCTGGATCTAGGCTTTCCAGGGTATAATGAGGAAGCAGCGTAACACAGTGAGGGATGAAGAGCAGGGACTGAGTCCCTTTGGAGCAGGGGGTTCCTCACCACCCTGCCCTCCTCCCCTCCCCTAAGCAGGCTTTGAAGCAGGAGGAATAAAGCAGAAGGGAGGTAACCTGGTATATACTGAGCACAGACCCTTCTAGGTGCTTTCATATGTCATCTCTTTTTATCCCCTCATAATGCAACGAAATCGGGGTCACTCTCATTGTACCGACGAGGACACAGACTTGATGACATTCAGCAACTTCCCTAAGGTCACACCGTGAATGGCTAAACCAGGATTTAAATTCAAGCCCAGATGGTCTGGACTTCTTGTGCGGTGTTGACCCTATCACCCCGCTTTGAGGAGGCACAGAGAGCTCTGCCTACCCAGCCATGACTGTGAACAGCAGCAGAACACAAGTCCCAGGCAGGTACCGCGAGCTCTGGGAAGAGTGCACTGAGACACCGCAGACAGGGGTGCCGGGCTCAGGAGAGCAGCACGGAAGACCAAACGCCAACCGAGGGACCGGAGCGGGGTTGGGGGCAGCGGGCCAAGAGAGCTAGGAGGTAAGAGGAGGGGTGGCACCCGCCGTTCTGTAACATGAGCCCAGTATTAAAGCCACATACCCCGTGGCTTCATACAGTGCTCCTGTCAGGGCCAATTCTAAGATCTAAGCATCACTGAGCCCTTAAAAGGACAAGTACAGGAAGGGAGAAAGAGGAGGACAACTCATTTCTAGGGCCTCTGGTCCTATATGCCAGAGGCTACTTACATGACTCCTCATTGATCCTTCCAGCTCTCTGAAATTGTTTTTTTTTTCCCCCATCTGAAACAAAGATAGTTAACTCAAGAATAAACAACAGTAATGTTTGTTGAGTGCCAAGTACATGTCATACCCTTGTATAGCTGTGTATCCTGTATCCCAAAATTTTATGGCCATCTAAGGATAGTGTGATTACCATTTCTATTTCAACAGTTGAGAAATCCGAAATTTGAAGTTTTTTGTGATTTTCCTAAGATCACCAAAATAATAAGTGGTTCTTTTTTAAAAAATCTGATTATTTACTGATGAGGGAACAAGGGGTCCTGGCTGGGTGGAAATGGGGTGTGAGGAGGGCTGGATGAAGGAGACTGACGCCTCAACACATTCCTGCCAGGTGTACTCAGGGCCAAGCTAACCAAAGACACTTGCTTCCCTTTTGTACGTTTCTGAGAAGTAAAGCCTTAAACGTTTGGGATCCAAGAATCAAGCCTTATTTCCCACACGAAGTCCTCCCCACCTCTCCAGCCCAGGGGTCTTTCCCTTCAACTCCAGAGTTGTCCTGGCCCAGCCATTCTACCTGCCCTGTGAGCCATCATCCACTTCACCTTGATTAAGCCCAGTTGTGTCCCGAGCATGCACCCAGGGAGGCCAGCAACTAAGTTATTGTGACAAACACAGGCTTGATTAGAGGCTCCTGGCTCTGTCTGACCAGCTGCAAAATAGAGAAGAAAGAAGGCATCTTCCTCATTCAATTGTTGTGAAGATTAAATGGAATCATTCATGTCACGTGCTTATCACAGAGTCTGGCACAAAGAACATGCTCAAGTGGGAGTGCCCACCACTCTCCCAGGGAAAGCAAAGTCAGATCCAAGCCACATACCTGTTGACAGAGCAGAACAGACAACTCATTTAGTCCTCATGCAAATCAGCCTTGTTCACTGGGTCACCCCAGAAATGGAGACTATTCTCCCTTCAAATGGGCTCAGATGGTAAAGAATCTGCCTGCAATGCAGGAGATCTGGGTTCGATCCCTGGGTCAGGAAGATCCCCCTGGAGGAGAGCATGGCAACCCACTCCAGTATTCTTGCCTGGAGAATTTCATGGACAGAGGAGCTAGTGGGCTACAATCTCTGGGGTTGCAAAGAGTCAGACATGACTGAGCAACTAAGCACAGCACTCCCTTCAAATGGGAGCTTTGAGGGAAGCTAAGCCAGATCACCAGACCAGCCCTCCAGAGCAAGAAGGAAGGGCTCCCCAGTGGTCAGGTCTGATTCATGTGGAGTGGACTGTATTTCTGTCCACTGAAGGGGGCTGGAAATGCATCTGGAGAAGGACACTCTGGCAAGAACGTGACTGAACATGTGAAATGAGGTCTCCATCACAGTGGTCCCCAACCTTTTAGCACCAAGGGCATTGCATCCATTGTGCACCCTATGGCTATGATTATTACATCAGCTTCACCTCAGATCCCGGGAGTCGGGGACCCCTGCTCTCTGGGATACATCCATCCTTCCTGCCCTTCCCGTATCTACATGCATATGTGCTAAGTCGCTTCAGTCGTGTCTGATTCTCTGTGACCCTACAGACTATAGTCCACCAGGCTCCTCTGTCCATGGGATTCTCCAGGCAAGGATACTGGAGTGTGTTGCCATGCCCTCCTCCAGAGGCTCTTCCCAACCCTGGGTTTGAACCAGCATCTCCTGTGTCTCCTGCATTGCAGGCAGATTCTTTGCTGCTGAGCTGCGGGAGAAGCCCCTTTCCATAGATCTACACTGTAGATAAATTCTCAGCCTGAATAAATATTAATATATTGTTGGTACAAAAAGATGCTCTGATGAATGGAGAAAAAGAAAGACAATAGTATTTAAGCTGAATTTTAACATTTAAAGAGTAATTTCTTAAAAATATATATTTAGACCCCAAGTGTCATAGGGAAAGAAGGACTGGTGAGGGCTTGTAAGTATATTCCTCATACTGGCAGCCAATCTGCAGTTAAGGAGGATAATAGAAAAGAGAGAGCATTCCTTAGAATGCTGGGAGCTGTCCAAGGTGCTGACAACAGCCCTCTGTAAAATAGCCTGAGTGCCCAGAGTACCAGGAGGCAGCAATGAAGGGCCCAGATAAGCAACATGTTTCCCAGAACTGGCCAGCTGGAGACAGAACTTAGATTCAGAAAGATTAAAAGGGGGTACAAGATGGGAAACATAGAGACTCCTATGCTCAGCAGGATGCATCACCCCTGCCACAGCACTACAATAGCAACTGCCTTCCTGCATCGAGTGTGTGTCCAGGCCAGCTCATACCTGTTAAGAAGGGACAGCTGAGCTGTAGTGCACTGCCCCTGAGTGGACATACCAGGGACTTGGAGGAAATGGAAGACAAGGGAGGGTACAGTGAACAGTGTGAGCAAGGGTTCAAACAGGTCCTTACAAGGGTTCCCACCAGGTTGGTCAAGGGGACTTGGACATGCTGCTCACCCTTGCCTCCAGGGACCCACAGCCCCTCACTACCTTGCCCCTCTGCAGCTCTGCTTTGTGGGCAGAACAGAAAAGAAGCTGCATGAGAAGGGGGCTGGCTACAAGGAGAGGGTGAGCAGGGAAGGAACAGAGATGAGAAAGTGACTGCTCCGTGCTGAGAACAGGGAGAGGGGAGGGTGAGAAGGTAATCTATGTTATTGCTAATGTGTCAGTCACAATTACTCACTCGCAAGAAAAGTAATAAAGTTACATTATTCACACATTACGTGGAACAAGCTATTCAATGCTGCCTTCCTCTGAGCCAAATATTGTGATAATTTTGGAGATCATAACTTAATTGAACAATGAATTAATAATCTCGTGTGTGGACATTTTCCGTTTGTATGTATGAACCGAAAGCCGGAGGTTTTCTTCCCATTCTCTGGGCCACACAGCAGTCTGCCAGTGAAGCGAGACACATGCAGATTTCTCACCTCAGGGAGAGACCCACAAGGTCAGTTCTCTCTTTGTCTGGGGTTTCTGTAGCCCAGAATATGAGCCTTAGTGAGAGAAATCCAGCTAAATATCCGTACGACATTGCTTGATATTCATGGTTCTCAAAGCATGTGGTCCCTGGCCCAGTAGTCTCTGAGCATCACCTGGGAACCTGTTAGAAATGCAAATTCTTGAACCTCCCAGACTCCTGAATCAGATACAGGACCCAGAAACCCATAGCCTTCCAGGTGGTTCTGATGCCCAGTAAAATCTGAGCAGCACAACTTTATGTAATGTAGGTGGCCTGGAGGGCTTCCCTGATGGCTCAGTGATAAAGACTCTGCCTGCCAGTGCAGGAGATGTGAGTTCAATCCCTGGATCAGGAAGATCGCTTGGAGAAGGAAATGGCAACCCACTCCAGTTTTCTTGCCTGGAAAATCCCACAGACAGAGGAGACTAGCAGGCTCCAGTCCATGGTGTCACAAAAGAGTCGGACACAACTTAGTGACTAAACAACAAGGTGGCCTGGAACCAAGGAGTGAGGGGTTTCTGGAGGTCTGAGGAGCCAGCCCTGCCCCCACATGGCTCCCAATCAAACAATGATGAAAAGGAAAGTGAGGTGTGCTGCACAGACCGTAAGACCAGGGTTCACGGACCCAGGTCTTCAGCTAGGCTCCCTGCCTTGGGACGAATTAGATAACCTCACTGAGCCTGTTATCTGCAAAACAAGGATAACAATTCCTGCCTCTTCGCAAGATTGTTGTGGGGATAAAATGAGCTAATGGCTTTGAAAGCTACAAAGCGCTCCACAAAAGTAAAGGACTGTTATGGTGTCAAGACAGGAAGAGGCTGTGACAGCAGGACACGCCCTCCCGCCGCAGGCGATGCAAATCGTCTCAGGGCACGCTGGCTCCGCCTGCACCCGCCCCACACTGCTCCCTGGGCGTTTCTCACTCGTCTCTCCATCTCGTTGTGCACACGCAGTCATACCTGCTCTGAGCAGAGCCCCGGGAAGCATGAGCTGGGGAAGGAGGAAAGAAGGGCTCTGCTCAGGACCTTTTACTTTTACTTCTATGTCTGAATACTTTCTAACTGCAAATAGACACTGCTGAAGCTTGAAGGTTCAAGTTCTCATGGCATACTCCCCACTTCAAACCCCAGATCCAACACCTACCTGGTGTGTGTGGTCCTCAGCAAGCTGCTCAGTCACTCTTTGACTCAGTTTCCTCTGTGAAAATGGTGATAATAACAGGACGTATCTGTTAGGGGTATGGGAGGGTGCTCACGAAAGAGAATAAGTGAGTGAGTGAGCTAACACATGGGACTTCCCCGGTGGTCCAATGGCTGAGACTCGATGCTCCCAATGTAGGGGGCCTGGGTTCCATGCTGGTCATTGGCCTACTTCCCTCCTGATGTCCTGCTAAGGCCTCCTCATGGGCCATACCCAATCCAAAGCCTATGGCAAGCGGGTCTCAGAGTCCACACAGTTCAGATTCACAGGGCAGGGGGCAGAATCTAGAGGAGCAAACAGTTATTTTCCAACACAACAGTCTCTCCACCCTCCAGAGAAAGCAGGGCAAAGCCCTGTCTCACAGCTGTCTTTTCTCCCCACTCCTTGCAGCCATTTGGAAAGAAAAGTGTCATGAGCAGCGCAAGAAACACCCCTTTGGCCCAGAGGCCCCTCAGCTGGTCCCCCACCCCTCACCCCAGAGCTTCACCCCAGGAAGCTCAGGAGGCTGGCAGTTGCCAATCATTCATGTGCCCCCTTGGATCCCTGCTGAGCTTCCCAGGGTGCAAACATCTGGTTGTTTCCTGGGAGCACAGTCCTGGTGTGCCTTCAGCCACATGCAAGCCTCCTCTGCAAACCAAGCCCATGCAGCTGGCCATGCTAAAGGTCTCTACATCTCCCAGAGATCAGCTCAATGGAAGGAAATGTGAGACACACAGCTTTCACACAGGTCTAGTCCAGAAACAAGAAATATGCCTCATGGGCAAGGAGTGAAGGCAGGTGTTAGGAAGGGCAGAGAGGAAAGGGGAAAACGGGGGGGGGGGGGGGGGGGAAGAACCCAGAAATGCCTGCACTCTGGGCAGGCCAAGCCTCACTCAAGGTGTTGACTCAGAAACAGCAGCTGCTTGCCCTGGGAGCTGGCACAGCCAAAGATCAATTAAAACACGCCATTCTGGTTTGCTCTCCCCACCCTAATCCCTCTAGGGCACTTCCTCTCACTTTTAGCTTTCTCCATAGACCCCTTGCTGCCTAATTAGCTTAGAGTCCAGTGGCTGTAGGAGGGGGTAGTGTTGCACCAGGAACTAGGACCTGGGGTGTGCTTGGGCTCCCCTAGTACTACTGCTGGGCCTGTCAGTCAGTCACTGAGCTCGCTAGGCCTCTGATTCCCCAACCAGGAAGCAGACAGTGATCACCACCTTCCAGTCCTGTACTTCCAGGGTTATCCTGAGGGTGAAGAGAGAGTGCATATGGCCATGTTCTGTAAGCTGTAAACCCCTCTCCAAGTTTAGTGGGTTTTGTAACATATAGCATATATAATACGACAAAGCATGTATTGTTAACCCATCTTAAAAGTAACACTAAGAGAGAAAAATGGAATTGTTCTTTTCTAGTTGCAAAGTAGTTTAGCGGGCAAGAAATCAATAATCCAGAAACTCCCGACTTTTCCTGAAGTTGACATCTCCCTGGCCCCAGGGACTCAAAAGCGGGGCTGTAACTGGGTGCCAGAGGATGGCTGCAATACAGGGTTCCAGGACTCCCCCGGGGAGGGTGCCAGATCAACAAATAAAAACACAGGATATCAAGGTAAATAGGAATTTCAGATAGACAACACATAATCTTTAGTATAAGTATGTTCCAAATATTGCACGGGATATACTTATGCTAAAAAGTATTCATTGCTTATCTGAAATTCCAGTTTAACTGGCCATCTTATATTTCACCCAGCAGCTATACAGGATGCCTGGGCCGGATCAGGCAGAGGACTCAGCAGGTGTACAAAGCCATGTGGATGACCAATACGCCTCACCTGTGACCCCAGATTGCACCGTCTTCAGGGTGGGGTCTCCTTACCCTGGAAGCAGCTTGGATTAAGGAAATGGTCTGTCTTTACTAACTCAGTACATACGCTTGAGGGCTCCCTATGTGCAGAAGGGCATTGTCTAAATGCGCAAGACAGTAAATCCAGTCACCCTGGACTTAGAGCTTGGGGAGTTTAGAAGAAGGAGAGGAGGCCTGACTCAAAGGAGACGCCAAGGTGAAAGCTGAGGAGAGCCTTTGCCAGGGAGGAGGACTAGGAGAAAGCAAGTGACAGGGCCTTCCCATGCCCCGGCACAGCCTCTTTCTCCACGGACTGGGCACTTGGGACCCATGTCTGTCATGTCCTTACGCACCTCCTCCCAGGAAGTCCACACTCTGGAGTCACTAGTGGGCTCTGCACGCAGGCTTTTCAGTGAGGTGAAGGGGCGCAGTGAGTTACCTCAGACAACGCCTCTCCTGGGGGAGCAAAGACGAGATTTTCTAGTGCTGCTTGTCATTAGCAACGCTTGACATGCACAAAAAGGAGAAGGCAAAGGAAACTGGCCACTGACCTGGCTGTAGTCCCACCTCAGGAGGTACTTGTCCAGGCCCATAGAGTCTCTCCTCCCTTCCCCTCCTTCCTGCCTTCCTCATTATTTCCTGACCAACTACTCACAGAGGAGAATTGGTCAGAGCCCCACTAATATGCTGCTTACAATTACAGGTAAGAAAGTTAAGAAGGGAAAAGGACTGAGGCCTAAGGAGCCCTGAGGGGGCAGTGAGGAAGGGGACTGGCTCCAGGTTGCAGGACAGACTCAAGGAATCTGAAGACTGGAAGGTGAAAGAGGTGCTCAGTATCACCGTTCCAGCATCAGCAGGGAGGATGGCCATCAAGTTTCTCTGTTCTGGTAGGGAGAGACAAAGAGGAAACAGATATGCCTTGCCCCAGGGGAAACGTTGGTGAGCCTTCAGAGGCAGGCTACAGAAAGGCTGATGATAGAACAAGCGGCTGGAGGAAATTGTGAGATCACCCACCGTCGCTAGGTGAGCTGTGAGGATGAGATATATATTGCTTTTCCTGCTCAGAGGGCATTTACCAACTGCCACCTCCAGTGGCTCCACGGTAAAGAACCCTCCTGCAACACAGGAGGCACAGGAGACGTGGTTCGATCCCTGGGTCAGAAAGATCCCCATGGCAACCCACTCCAGTATTCTTGCCTGGAGAATTCCATGGACAGAGGAGCCTGGTGGCCTACAGTCCATGGGGTCGCAGAGAGTCAGACACGACTGAAGCGATTTAGCATGCATGCCAACTCTGTACTCTCAGGGTCCAGAGCTTCGACATGTGCTCAAAATCCAAGGCTGGAGTGGAGGGGTGGGGTGGTGAGGAAGGGGTGGGCTAAGTATATCTACACTGTCACTGGGAGGTGGGGTGCTCGCCCCCAGTGCCCCGGGCAATGCTCCCACCACCAGAGGAAAGAGAGCATTTTCTTCAGTATCCTATGGAGAAGGTGAGGCTGGTTGAGCCCCTTAAGAGGGAGAGGGCCCTGGCAGGACGAGAGAGGAAAGCAAGGACTGGATGAAATGCGTGATCAGAGGAGGTAGCCAGGACGCCCTGCAAAGACAGCGAAAGTGTGTCCTGAGAAACACCTCGGGACTGATCGTGCCTGAGCCAAGAATGCTCCCACGCACCCCTAGATGAAGCCATGCCTTGGCCTGCTTGTTTCATAGTATTGAGGGGTTTTCTCCCTCAGAATTTCTATTTTCTCATTAGACCCACTCAACAAGCCTGCGAGGTAGGTAGGGCTGGTACAGTCCCTGTTTTTAAATGAGGAGCCCAGGCCCTTACAACTGGACTGGACTGCTATGCAACTTGGTGGTGGGTTAGTCACTAAGTCACGTCCAACTTTTGCAACCCCATGGACGATAGCCCACCAGGCTCCCATTCTCCAGGCAAGAATACTGGAGTGGGTTGCCATTCCCTTCTACAGGGATTTTCCCAACCCAGGGATCGAACCCAGGTCTCCTGCACTGCAGGCAGATTCTTTACGGACTGAGCTACGAGGGAAGCTATGCAACTTACCAGAGACCAACCTCACATCTGAAGCAGCAGGCACTGGCTCTGGAGGCTGAAGTCTGAGAACACAGTGCCGGCGTGGGTGGATTCTCGACTCTGATCAGAGCCTTATATGGCCTTTCTTGGGCTGTGCAGAGAAACTTGTCTCATCCTCTTTCTTTTTCTTTAATTTATTTATCTTTAGGCGTGTTGCATCTTCAGTGCTGTGCGCGACTGTCTCTAGTTGCGGCAAGCAGGGTCCACTCTCTAGTTGCGCTGCTCGGGCTTGTCATCGCGGTGGCTTCCCTTGTTGCAGAGTGTGGGCTCTAGGGCAGACAGGCTTCAGTAGTTGCGGCTCACAGGCTTAGTTGGCTGTGGGATCTTCCCAGACCAGGGATCAAACCTGTGTCCCCTGCATTGGCAGGCAGATTCGTAACCACTGAACCACCAGAGAAGTCCCTCGTCCTCTTTTTAAAAGGGCTTTAATCCCAACGTGGGGGCTCCACTTCATGACCTCCTCTAAACCTCCCTGAACTCTGCCTCATAACACCGTCACAGTGAGGACCAGAGCTTCAGCATATATTAATGCATTTGGGGGAGGGGGACATCTAGCCCAGCTAGATGGTGGGAGAGAGAGCAGGAGGATTCAGGCCTCCCAATTCCTGACCAACAGCCACCCACCCCATGCTGTCACTACACCAGGAGAAGAGAGGAGCCCTCCGCTGGGCCCCCCAAGTGCTCTCTGAGCATCTGACATCTCTCTAATCCTGCCAACACCCACAAACAGCACCATTTCCCCTCAGCCCGCCACCAATGCCATCTCCCTTCTCTCGAGCTAACGAGGCAGCAGGCCCCACGCGGGGTCTCAGTGACAGCTGCTAGGAGCGTGTTTACTGAAGCCAACCGCTGGACCTGACAAGACGTGTTAATTAGGAGATGATGCTGCGTGGCAGGACACATCGGCCTCGTGGCAGCTGGATGGGCAGCGTCAGTCACCACGGAGCTGAGGAGGCTGCCGTGACATTCCTCATTAAGGCTTGGTGAAGACTCTCCTCTGGGTGTCCCAGCAAGGGCCACTCGAAGCCAGCCCGACCAGCCCACCTGTGGGCACGTGGACGAGCGACAATGCATCCACAAGGCTTCCAGGGCCCTTCACCGTCTGGCTGCAAAGCTACCGCTCCTGTGCCCGCAGCGATTGCAAACACCGTGCAGTCAGTCACCTTCCCAAGCAGGCCCATTCAAGCATCTGTGAACTCATTCAGCTCTACACGCCAGAAGTCCCCTGATCCCCACTGCCTTCTCCTTATACGGAAATACAACGAAAGCTTACCGGTGCAGCTCAAATGCCGCCTTCTTGTAAAAGCTTGGCCTCATTCCTTCACACACATGCACACACACACACATGCACACAAACCCCCTTCCTTTAAACGGGGTTCAAAATTTTTGTTTTTCTTTTTTAAATTTGTTATTCAAGTACAATTCATTTACAATGTTGTGTTAGTTTCAGGTATATAGCAAAGTGTGCATATATGCACGCGCACACACACACACACACACATTCTTTTTCAGATTCTTTTCCCATATAGGTTATTACAAAATACTAAGTAGAGTTCCCTGTGCTATACAGTAGGTCTGTTATTTATCTATTTTGTATATAGTAGTGTGTACATGTTACTCCCAAATTTCTTATTATCCCGCTCCCCTGCCCACCTCTCCATTTGGTAACCAGAAGTTTGTTCTCTATCTCTGTGAGTCTGTTTCTGTTTTGTAAATAAGTTCATTTGTATCATTTTTAGGCTCCACATATCATGTGATATTTCTCTTCCGCTATCTGACTTTCTTAGTATTAATGTGATCATCTCTAGGTCCATCCATGTTGCTACAAATGGCATTAATTTGTTCTTTTTATGGCCGAGTGGTATTCCATTATATATATATATATATAATATAGATATAGATAGATACAGATATATATATATATCTCTCTCTATATATATATATATAGAGAGAGAGAGAGAGAGACACACACACACCACATCTTCTTTATCCAAAAAGTTTTGAATTTCTGTTATTCGTGAATGAGACTTATTAACAGACTGGTATGTACCAGCTGTATCAGGGCCAGTTGTTAAAATTTGGAAATATTTTCATACTGACAGATAAGGAGTCCAAGCCTCCTCGTCCAAGCTGCTTCTACTATTTCCAAACCCTCTCTCATGATACCCCTTACTGCCCAGCACCTAAAGGATTCATGCTTGGCACAAAGGGCCCTGCTTTAGCCCTGTGGCCCTATGGCCTGACCATTCCGATTGGTCAATGCATTCACCCTGCCAATTATTGAACATCTGAATATCCACCCCACTCACGGGTCTGCTGTGCCTCAAAGCAGGGTGTTCTCTTTCCCCCATTAGAATGTCAGTCTCTCTTCTCCTGGGGGTCCATGGTTGCACTTATGCCCGGCACCACTGTTTGCAAAGAACTTGATGGTAAAGGGCACACACACCGCCCCTCCAAGATCCCCAGCCTGCTTCTGAGTTGAAGCTCTGCTTTTCTCTCCTTTGGTTTCAATTCCATGAGGATTTTCTAGGCCCAAGACTAGAAATACATGTTGAAATACATGTTGGCCAGGGCCAGCGCATGTGCCCTAAACCCGACCGATGGCTCCCACCCCATGGCCTTCTTTCTGTTCCAGAACACAGTCCCCCATTCACTGAGAAGCACACGGGGAACTCCTACTGTGTGCCTGGAAGTGGAATGCAGAAATGAAAGAGGCGCAGTGCCTCAACACAGAAGTTCACATTGCACTGGGTTTAGACAAGAAAACAAACACAGTGCAACAGGAAGGCTCTGATAATAGAGATAAAATAAAAGCTGAACGGTGTCCTGTGGAGCCTCAGAGGAGGAACTGCTCCTAATTGCTCACAGAGAGGCAGCAATGGTTCTCAGGCAGGAGAGAAGAGCCGGCTCTCTTTAAGGATGGCTAAGAGTTTCCCGGGCAGCCAGTGTGCAAAAGATACAGAGGATAAGAGGACACAGAACGGGACTTCCCTGGCGGTCCAATGGTTAGGACTTTGCCTGCCAATGCAGGGAGTGCAGGTTCGATCCCTGGTTGGGGATATTTCCTTCTAAAAAGCTCATGGCCAAAAAGCAAACAATGAAACACAAGGAATATTGTAACAAATTCAATACAGACTTTCAAAATGGTCCACATCAAGAAGAAAAACATTTATTAAAAAAAATAAATAAAAAGAGGACACAGAAGGGTCAGCTATGTCCACAGTGGCTGGGAACAGGAGGGGCCAGACACCAAAGGGAAGATGGGGCAGTGTGGGCAGGATGAGAATGTGATCATGCCAAGGAGTTTATCCTGTCCGCAGAGAGGGGCTGATGGAGGTCTATATGCCGGGAACTGACAAGATCAGATTCATCTTGCAGCAAGATATTGCGAGTAGCAGTACAGAGACTGAAATGGAATGTAGAAAGATTGAGCAGCCTGTAGAATTTGACTGAAATGGGATTTGTTTACAAGTAATTGATTTCTTACCATTACTAACCCGGAGGTTTTTTTACAGAGCCTTTTAGAAGGAAACATCACTTGTTTCAGGTCATATATTCAAATGGTTTCCAGCAATCTTACCTAAAGGTGACTGGGGATAGACCTGGGTAAGAAATTCTAAGATCTGAATTCCAGTCCAGGCCGGAACTGCCTGGCTGCGTGACCTTGAATAAGGAACTACCTCTCTGAAAGCAATCACTGAAGTCATGCACTAGCGTACTCCCATGCTCAGATCATGGGGCTCAGGATAGGAGCTGTTCCTCAGGGCTGGCTACTACAGGACTAGAGGCATTCTGCTTCAGTATTATCAGGGGCATGCATTGCTTCTGGGTGATGAGTGGGAAAGCATACCCCACTCTCTGCAACAGGGTAGAGTGTGATTTCCCACGACCCGACAGGCTTTTGAGATATGCGTGTAAGATCCCTGTGCTTTCTAATACTCAGTGACCTTCATGAGGAGTCACTAGGAAACGCTGCCAACAGTCACCCCTGCCTCATTGCCACCACCCAACCTCACCCCAGTTCCCACCATCCTTCCTGAATTCAGTAGGTCTACCTCCCCAAGCTCTGGGTCAGTATCCAGTGGCCCCGCTCTCATGGTTGGCCTCAAGTCAAGCATCCTGAGGTCGCCCCACATTACATCATGACAGATGTTATTGATGCTTGGGAATTACTCAGCCCTTTGAAAACCCACAGCCGCAATATTTGTCTCCATTAACATCCGTGGCAGCACTTCAGTGAATCAATAGGATGCTTAATGCTGAATTACAGGACATACCCAGGCAGCCTGCCTCCGTGGAGCCTAATCTGTCAGGTGGATAACACAGGACAGTGTTCCAAGCCCAGGGTGACAGCGCCCAGACTGAGAAGGGGAGACCTAGCATAAACAAGCCTTTGTTTACCTGTTGGTTGGAAGCGAACCACAAATTCTTGATCTTTCCAATTATAGTTGTGGTTTTTTTTTAAAAGCACCTGATGGTGTTTTCTTTTCTTTCTGGCATATGAATCATGCTTCATCGTATAAGAAAGACACGTGGGTTGTTTTGGAGAAGAAGACAAGAGTCATCTGTTTAGAGAAAATAACAGATGACCGAGCTGCGCAAATGTTTCCCCATTTACCTCCCCACTCCCCGCACCGCAGTCAAATATTCTGGCTTTATCCCCCTACCCCTATGGTGTCCTTGTCCTTCATTCCTATTTTTTAATATACATTTTTTAAATTATGGTTTATTTTTGCTTATTTATTTATTTATTTATTTTTGGCTGCACTGGGTCTTCGTTGCTGGCTGCTGGCTTTCTCTCGTTTCACAAAGCGGGGGCTACTCTCTGGTTATGGTGCCTGGGCTCCCCGTTGTGGAGGCTTCTCTTGTTGTGGAGCACAGGTTCTAGGGTACTCGGGCTTCAGTTGTGGTGGCACTGGGGCTTACTTGCAAATGTGGGATCCTCCCGGACCAGGTATCAAACCCGTGTCCCCTGCACTGGCAGGTAGATCCTTAACCACTGTACCCCCAGAGAAGCCCCATCATTCCTATTGATTCGACCCACAGCGCCATTTTCCTTGTTAGTAGCCTGGCCTGTCCTCCAGGGATCTCAAAGCACATCACTGTCCATCACCAGTGTGGATGGTGCTTCCCGGACCACAGCCCCTGCAGGGGAAGAGAAGGGGAGCCCTCCAGTCCTCCTCATCTCAGTTTCTGCCTCTTCCCTTCTGACCAGATCAAGCATTATTTATTGAATTCAGAGGACTGCTCACTATTATTTTCTCAACAGGCTAACATATCTACACACCAGCCCCTCCTGAACTGAGGGGAAGGTGGGGCATAACTTACATTGCTGGGCTCATCATAGGCCCTACTTCGTTGACAAAGACATTTCTGGTTGATTGGTTGGTTCACTTTCTTGAGGGCCTGGAATTTCACCCTGTATCTTTGTCTGCTAGCTTGATATTTAGTCAGGGAGGTTCTTCTGCCTGCTTCCTCTGGCTTCTCCACTCTTTGATTTTAAGAAAGCAATAGGGAGGCCCTGCACACAGCCTCACCCTGACCACAGGCACATTCCAGTGGCTGCAGAATCTCATCAAATATCAAGTGGTTGACATCACAAAGTACCAACCCAGTCCCTTCCTCCAAAGACATTGAAATTATAGTGAAGGGGCAACAGACTGAGAGGAACACGTGGGATGAGGTGTCCATGGAGATGATGGAGAATGAGGAGACCCCACTTATCCATCTGCACAGAATCCAGGCTGAGTCTCTTAAGGGACACTGCCCCTCCCCGACTGTGAGGCTTGGCTCAAGGCACAGAAGAAGGGGAGAGTTTCCTGGCAAGTCAGTCTGCTCATGTGCAAAGAGCCTCTGCTTCCCTTCACTTCCAGGTTATTCTGTCTTCCACCCTGGTTGTTGTTCAGTTGTGTCCGACTCTTTGCAACCCCATGGACTGCAGCACACCAGGCTTCCCTGTCCTTCACTATCTCCCAGCATTCACTCAAACTCATGTCCATTGACTTGATGATGCCATCCACCCATCGCATCCTCTGTCAAGCCTCCTTCTCCTCCTGCCCTCAGTCTTTCTCAGCATCAAGGTCTTTTCCAGTGCATCGGCTTTTCGCACGTCAAGTGGCCAAAGTATTGGAGTTTCAGCTTCAGCATCGGTCCTTCCAGTGAATATTTAGGGTTAATTTCCTTTAGGATTGACTGGTTTGACCTCCTTCATGTCTACCCTGGAGGTGTGTTTTAAAGTAAGGAAAAAAGAAGCAGGCTGTCCCGCCAGCTGGTTTTGGCAGTGTCACCGTAGACAAATGACTACCTACTTCTGTTTTCTTATCTCTAAAATGGAGCAAAGGTTGTGGGGAAAATCAAATGATATAATTAGTGGGTGAGAAGTTATAAATTATAAATGTGATTCAAATGGGCTCTGAGAGTCAGATTGCCCTGGTTTGAATTCTGCACCCACTGCTCCTTAGTCGTGCGGACCTTGTGCAAAACTCTTGAACTCTCAGTGCCTCAGTCTCCTCATTGTGAAGCAGGATTCAAATAGTATCTACTTTATGAGATCTAGTTTAAGAATTAAAAGCATGAATAGAAATAGAGCACTAAAACAGTGTCTGGAATGTACTTAGGATTCTAAAGTTAGAATACTTATTCTTTTCCCCTTTTAGAATTTGAGCTCCTGGAAGTCAAGATCTAGTCTCTCCTAAAGGATAATAAAGGTGCCAAGTTAATTGCGCTGAGAACAGATAAGGGTGTTGAGATCTTGCCACAGCCACAGGGGCCACCAGTTGCTATCCTACGGAGGGGTTATCTGTATGGCCCTTCCTCCAGAGGGACCAGGAGCATCATCACTCAGGAACCACACCTCTGCTACTCTCCTTCCACTTTCACCAAGACCCTCATCCAAAGAACAGAAACTCAAGGTTCAACGTGGAATTAAATATGTCACCATTTTTAACAACATTTAGAAGGCGCCTCTAAGAAGAGTAATTAAAACAGCACCCAGAGGTGTGATAACCTTTTCTCTAAGAACACAGAGTTCTCCGCTGGCTGGTTTAGCACATAAAAGTTATTGTATACAAAGTACCTTAAAGATACAGTATGAGCCACAAATCCCAAGATTAGGGACTGTAGCAAAATAGTGACACAAATGCAGTCCCAGATACAGCCTGTAATCGGTGCTGAGGCTCTGATTCCTGCCAGCCCAGCTCCTCGCCAGCACGTGGACAGGGACTCAGAGCTCTCCACTCCAGAAGAAACACAACTGAGAGCCTAGGGGTTCTCTGGTGGCACTAGTGGTGAAGAACCCGCCTGCCAACACAGGAGACGTTCAGAGGTGCCGGTTGAATCCCTGGGTCGGGAAGATCCCCTGGAGAAGGGCGTGGAAACCCACTCCAGTATTCTCACCTGGAGAATCCCCTGGACAGAGGAGCCTGGTGGGCTGTGGTCCACAGGGTCCCAAAGAGTCAGACACGACTGAAGCACCTTAGCGCACACAAGAGCCCCAGGGACTGCTCCCCCAGGCCTCCAGCTCAGCTGTCAAACCTGAGCATTTTCCACCCAAGTTGGACAAGATAATTATCTTCATACGGTTTGAGAAATATGGTGATAGATCTCATTTTATTTAGTACATTAAGGTTAGAATTTGTGCAAGACAGTAAAGCAAATCTAAAAATATATGGTACTTTAGTAAAATCAATAGGGATTATTAGGAGCAGAGTGTTATATCGGAGGCAATAAAGCCTTGGAAATCCAAGAAAACAATGTTCCCAGTAAACTACGATAAATGACTCTGATTTAATCACTTGGTAAATAAGCCAGCATTTCTATGGGTTTTATTGTTTCATGGTATTAAAAATGCACATTAGGGATTCTCCAGGATAACTCTTCTAAAGAGTATATCTCAGAGAAGCATCGTTTTGGCAATTTATGCTTTTAAATAATAGTATATTATCTTCTTCATAGATCTACTTTTTTAAGCCTCTTACATGCTTCTAAGATTTCACTTACCGTTAGGTGATCACGCTGAAGATTCTCAGCTCTTTGAACACATGAAATTATATTACCCATGCCCTTTCTCCTACTTCATAGAACACGCACACTTGGGAATTCCTACAGGGAACTTGGTTTTCCGAACTGCTTTCCACTTATCTGGGTAGTAATTCCAAATTTGGTTTAGAAAATTGGAAGCCGTCTGACTTGAAGTTCTCATCTCCTATTCAAATAACCCAAATCAAAAGGGGCTCTCCCCATCCCCCACTCAGAGCTGTTCTGAATAGTCAAATGAAGATTAAACTCTTGATTTAAGTAGCTACATCTTAGCAGTAATTAACATGTACATCAAATACTCTTTTTCCCCCTTTGATATGATGTGGTACTAGAATTTAAACCCTGATGAAGGTGCCAAAATTAACTGCAATGGGTAATGAATAATAATTCTTTTAAGATGACTTTGCCCTTTGCATTAGCTTACATGTGAGCCCTTTTCCAAACTCCGCACTCTGCTCTTAAGAAATCTGCAAGCCAGGCACACAGGTCAGTTAAAAGATCTATGAGTCCAGGGCAAAAAAGAAAAAAGCCTTAGCCCTATGCCCATGTCTGCATATGTTCTCATTCGTGTTAGCTGGACGCACTCTTCTAATGAAAAAAGCAGAGGTTGTCTTCTCTAAGTCTGGATGATTTATAAGAAGTCAGAGAAGGAATTTAAAATGGGGTGTGAGGCAGGAAGAAGAGATCAAGAGACCTGTAAAGGCATTTGGAGCAAGAGGAAAGAAAATGAAGGTGGGACCAGAGAAGGGACTTGTTTTCTTGGATTTTCAAGGCTTTGTTGCTCCTTCTTTGTGTAAAAATCCTTTGATTTAACTTCCTAGGGCAATGGTTCTCTATTTTTTGAGAACGATGAAAATTTGAGATCTGAGTCAATCTCTGAACTCTCTTCCCAGAAATGCACATATAACACACCTATGCACACCTTTAAGGACACCATTGTGTGTGGGATGTGCGGACCCATCTGTAGGCCTGGAAATCCCATATTAAGAACTGCTGTATCCTAAAGACTTAGTCTAATACCCTTACTTAGTGAATATCCATGCAATTAAGAGTGCCTTAAATCCTGGGCTTGTCAAAAGTAGGGTTTTTTCTTTTTTCTTTTTTTTTTTTAGATCTGATCAAATTTCCCATTTATTTATGAGCAGTATTTTGCAAACTTTAGCTTTCTGCATCCCATTTGTCATATCCATTTACCATGTCCATGCCGTAGTACCATAGCTGTACTATTACTGACAACACTTTTCTTTAAACTATCTTATTCTTCAAAAGTAAATTTGTGAAACTTCCCTGCTAGTCCAGGGGCTAAGACTCTGTGCTCCCAATGCAGGGGGCCCGGGTTCAATCCCTGGTCAGGGAAATAGGTCTTGCATGCTGCAATTAAGAGTTTGTATGCCACAACTAAAGATCAAAGATCCTGTGTGCACAACTAGAACCTGGCATAGCCAAGCAAATAAAATAAATAAATATTTTTTGAAAAGTATGCTTGTTACAAGATACCACATTTTATTTAATAAGGTCACGGATAAACAAGAGATCAGTCAGTGAAGAATGATCGAGATGGTAAGGAATCTAGAATCCAAGTATGGACTGAAATATTAGGGGAAGTTTAGAGAAGGCAATGGCACTCCACTCCACTTTCTTGCCTGGAAAATCCCATGGACAGAGGAGCCTGGTAGGCTGCAGTCCATGGGGTCGCTAAGAGTTGGACACGACTGAGCAACTTCACTTTCACCTATAGGGAAATACGACGGCTAATAAGAAAAATTTGAAAAAAAAGCAGTTTTGTTCAGTGTTTTCTGTTGGGTTTTGGTGCAGAAATCATTTTGCTAGAAGAACCAAGTTTGGTCAGTAGGAAAGGAAACAATCTTCCCAACAACTAGAAGTTCCTCCTTGCAATCTAGCCTCCACATAACATCTTTTAAAAATATGAATCAGATTACATCACTTTCCCATTCAGGCCCATCTGATGGCTTCCCACCACCCTTGGAATAAAATCCAGAGTCCTCACTATGGCAGGTGGGTCCTACACCATCTGGCTCCCACCTTCCTCTCTGGGCTCATCTCCTCCCCATTTTCCTCCAACTTGATTCTTCTCCAGGCTGTTGGCCTTGTTTCAAGTGACAAACTCCGTCTCACCTCCAAGCCTTGCCGTGTCTCGTTTCCTCTGCTTCAGATGCTCTTCCCTGGATCTTGGGGAGATGGCTCCTTCTTGTCTTTTAAGTCTCAGTTAAGTTGTCACGTCTTGAGCAGGCTGTTCCCTAAATGTTCAATTTCAGACGGTCCCCACACCCACGCACCCTCTGCCACGGTTTCATGGTCTCCAATGCATTTATCACCACCAGAAACTCTTTTATTTACTTTTTCTTTTCTAATACTTGTTTCCCCAACTAGAACACAAGACCCATGAGAACCAGGGCCTTGTCTGGCGTACCGCTCCTGAAACAGTGTCTGAAACAACGTAGGCATTTATACCTTGGGTGGGCAAATGAGGAATCAGGCAGAACTTTCTCATGAAGTCATTCATGAGTTTTCTTTCCACAGAGGTGGGTGAGTCAAGTCACAGCCCTCATCAAGGATGCTCCTAGCATTGAATAGGTAAATGAATTCAACTCTAATTTTCAGTTCTGAGATTTGCATATTTCATGGCCTGATGTCACAGATGGAAAAGAGCACGCACTTTTAAATCAGACAGGTCTGGGCTTAAATCTTATCAATAGCTTTGCTAGTTAAACATGGGGCACTCTGGGCAAGTCAGTTAACCTCCCTGGACTTCAGTGTACTCCTTATCTGAAAAATGGGAATAAAACTACATATCTTGCTGGGTTGTGGGGAGGATTTAAGAAGATAAGAAGTATGATGTACCGAACACGATGCCTTGTAAGGGCACTACAATAGCATCTCTATTCATGCATCAGAACTTGCTCTGCGGCCCACCAACATTTGACAAGAAGGCTGACTTGTTGGCAATATTCAAGCTAGAAGTTTTGGAGGGCATCTTCATTTCCTGGGAAAATAATAAGCCTCTTCAAATTCTTTTTGAAAGTAAATAAGTATAAATTCTGGAGGAAAGGCATCAAAAGGAATATCTGACCTTGTGTTTCTGACCCAAATAACAGTTTATCCATGCCGTCGATGTAGTTTTGAATTTCTCTGCAGTGGATCTGAAGGTTCCCCTCTTTTTCACTCCTTGCCTCAGGGTTAAATGTCAGACAGAGCTGGGTTTCTCCCTGACTGCCATCTAACCGCTCACTGACCAAATCCATGTCTGTCTGATGATGAGAGCATGCTTCCAACCCGCGAGGGAACCCAGATTCACCCCTCCCATGGGCTGAGACTGTGGCCTCAACCTGGTCCGTCCAGGAGAACCCCTCCCAGCAATCACTTGGTAAATCAGAGTTATTTGCCCAGGAAAACCCCCTCAGAGGATATCCTTCTAAGTCCCCAACTTTAGTTCAGACTGCCTTAAGGTATGACATCTGCAAGAGAATGTACCATAATGAAAAACAGAGGGTTAAGTCGCGTTTAGATAAGACTCACTCTGCTGCTGCTGCTAAGTCGCTTCATTCGTGTCCGACTCTGTGCGACCCCATAGATGGCAGCCCACCAGGCTCCCCCGTCCCTGGGATTCTCCAGGCAAGAACACTGGAGTGGGTTGCCATTTCCTTCTCCAATGCATGAAAGTGAAAAGTGAAAGTGAAGTCGCTCAGTCGTGTCCAACTCTTTGCAACCCCATGGACTGCAGCCTACCAGGCTCCTCCATCCATAGGATTTTCCAGGCAAGAGTACTGGAATGGGGTGCCATTGCCTTCTCTGAAGACTCACTCTAGTTTCTAATTTAATCTTCAAACCCCTTTGAGTCTCAGTTTTCTCATCTGTAAAAGGGAATCAGCAACATATGGGAGGTTGGATTTTCAGTGCCCAATTCTCCAGTATTTGCTCCCATCCTTATGCTTACCATCTAGTCACTGCCGCCCCTAACCCCTCCAGAGAAAGAGGGGACACCTCTATGCCTAGGAAATCTAACAGGCAAGTCGTCACTGCAGCCAACTATATTCTCCCCGCTTCCACGTGAAGTTTGACTTTGACCATGTTTATGATGAATGCCATGACCTTTAGAACAATGCACCCTGTGTTAAAGGAACCACCCATCCCACTGACTTATCCTCCCCTCTTCCCTTTGCCTGCCTCTCCTTGCCCCGTGCTGGCCCCTCTCCAATCCAGTCTCCCAAGCCTCCATTTCCCAGTGCTCCTTGGAGCCTTCTGCTAATTGGCAGTGCCATCTCAGGAATATTATTTCTGTGCCTTTGGCTATGTCATCACTTTGATGGAAGACTTCCTGGGAGCACTCCTTCCTTCATCAGCTGCTTCCATCCCTCCGCCTTATTCCCTGAGCCACACGGTAATGCAATCACTGTGTCTGTGTAACATAAACAGAGAAGTAAGGCGTTGTTTCATGGCCAGAGCAGTCTTGCATCTCCCTCCGAAGACCCAGGACTCCTCTCTCCATTCTATCCCAAGCCTCCATTTCCCAGTGCTCCTTGGAGCCTTCTGCTAATTGGCAGTGCCATCTCAGGAATATTATTTCTGTGCCTTTGGCTATGTCATCACTTTGATGGAAGACTTCCTGGGAGCACTCCTTCCTTCATCAGCTGCTTCCACCCCTCCGCCTTATTCCCTGAGCCACACGGTAATGCAATCACTGTGTCTGTGTAACATAAACAGAGAAGTAAGGCGTTGTTTCATGGCCAGAGCAGTCTTGCATCTCCCTCCAAAGACCCAGGACTCCTCTCTCCATTCTGTCCTGTCACCAGGGGCACACACAGGAGTCTGTTCCCTGGACATGTGACCTTGGACCTTAATGAAAAAAGCAGGCGGGTGGCAGAGGAGGTCATGACACCCATTACCTGGAGACGACCACCGCTGCCAGGAGAGCTTTCCATCCTGGAGCCTGTGCAGCAGAGGTGGCAAGGCTCCCTCTGTGGACCAGACCCACATCTTGCTTGCTGGTGGAGCCGGGGTAGGAGGCTGATGGGAGCAGTAACCAGGTGACCCAGGACTTTAAAAATCGGCCCTGCTTCTGGCTGTTACCATCTGGGACCAGCCTAACTCCATCTGTATTCACCGCCATGGCATAGTTAACCTAAACAGTTGTGTATCTTCAATCTGAGCACCTCTGGGGCTGGGGAGCCCTCGGTAACCCCGAAGAGCCCACCCAGGGTTCTGGCAAGCAGATAGCACAACAGTTAGGAGCACAGTTTCATTTTTTGTTTTTTTAATTGCCACAGTGTTGTGTTGTTTTTTAAGTATTTATTTATTTGTTTGTGTCAGGTCTTAGTTGCCGCACAAGGGATCTTTGTTCCGTCACGTGGGATCTTCCGCGTTGAGGCACACAGACCCTCTAGTTGTGGCAACACAGGCTTAATCACTCCCCAGAATGTGGGATCTTAGTTCCCTGACCAGGGACTGAACCCATGTCCCCTGAATTACAGAGCAGACTCTTAATCCCTGGACCACCAGGGCAGTCCCAAAGCACAGATTATGAGGCAGACAGGCTTAAGTTCCCAGCCAGTCTCGCTACATGCTGGCTGTGACTTTGCACTTTACTCGACCACCTGGTCTCCTTAACTGTGCACGTGCGTGAGTTCAGTCACTCAGTCGTGTCCGGCTCTTTACAACCCTACGGACTGTAGCCTGCCAGACTCCTCTGTCTATGGGATCTTTCAGGCAAGAGTACTGAAGTGGGTTGATGTTTCCTCCTCCGGGGGTCGTCCCAACCCAGGAACCAAACCAACGTCTTTCCTGTGGCTCCTGCATTAGCAGGTGGTTTCTTTACCACTGAGCCACCTGGGAAAGCCCTTCCTTAACTGTAGACTGGGGTAATAAATAGATCTACCTGTCAAAGCACTGGAAGAGTTAAAGGAAGGAAGTAAGAAAAGTGCTGTGCCTAGCCTAGTGGGCATTAATGACAGTCATTCACCATCATAGAAATGGTTATCAGCGTTTGTTGAAGACCATGTCAGGAACTGGATTAAGTACTAGGAATACAGAGGTGAAAAAGATACGGTCTCAAGGTGGAGAAGGTGGTCATAAAAGCAGGTGACAGGGAATATGGGAGCATAGATCTATATTACAACAATTCTTCCTTATAATGCAACAGAATCGGTTCCCCAGACTCTCTACGCACTGGCCCAAGTTCATCCCCCCAGAGCAACTGAAAATCACTCCAATCCTTTTTCCACATGACAGCCCTTCAGCCTCTTGAAGACCACAAATCATGTCCCCTCAAGTCCCCACTCTTCTCTAGGTTAAACAGTCGCAGTGCCCCTCTAAAAATAATAAACCTGGCTTATCTTTCCACATGCCTTTCTCCAAAAAGCAAAAGGTATTTTACCAGCCCCAGCTCAATCATCTTTTCAGCACAACGAGCCCACAAAGACAGGAAGATTTATTTGCCCGATCCAGACCTGATACCAAGAGAGATTCAATTCCATGTAAGACCCACCCCCCGAGATGAGATATGTCAAACCCCAGCTCAGAGGCACTGTCCAGTGACTGTGGGCTTCTTTTCTATTTCACCAGCTTTGGCTGGTAAGATTCACTGCCTAGCTTATAGCATCAGGCAACCAAAAATCTGAAGGAACATTTGAGTTCATCTGGACCAGGGTTATCTGCCTAGGATTTATAAAGGAAGTTCCTGGGGAATGTTTTATACAGACGCCAATGGCCAGCACCATTCACCTACAAGAAATTCTTTTTTTTAGTTCTGGCTGTGCCATGCAGCACGTGGGATCTTAGTTCCCCAAGCAGGGATAGAATTCGAGCCTGCTACAATGGAAGTGCAGTCTTAACTGCTGAACTGCCAGAACAGCTCCAAGAAATTCTTACTCAATTGCTGTAAGGGCCTGGCCATCAGAATAATTTCCAGAGCTTCCCAAGGCATTCTAATACACAACCAGGATTTAAATCCCGCCAATCTAGCTCACCATTTCCTTGTGTGCTTGAGAAAACTGTCCAAAGAGTAGAAGTAATCAGTTCAAGGGTACAAAGCTAGTTAGAGGAGAAGGCAGCATTAGAAACCCTGGCTTCTGCCTCCCCGTCTAGAATCTTTTCACCAGACTACCTGGAGATTAACATCCTGACTTCAGACTAGAACCCAAGGTATGTGCCTTGAGATGATATAGGGAAATAGACAATGGATTTTACTCTTCCAGGCCCTAAACCCACCATGTTAATCCCTCTCTCTTTTCTAAGTCTTTCTACTCCTCCCTCACCTCTGTACTCCACTCTTAAAATGTGGTGTCAAAATGCCATCCACAAAGAGAGAGCTCTATTCAGTTTTCAGCCAAAAGAATTACACAGGAAAGAACCTCACCGTAAATCAAAAGCCAAAAGCAATTCTTAAAACCAAATTAAGGTCCTGAGCATTCAGCAAAGCCTCTTTAGAAATCAACCCTTCAGGTTCAGTTCTCTGCTAGATAAAGGCTATGTAAGGGAGGGCGAAAAAGAAACAGTATTAAAATTCTAGAAATGTAATCTGAAATAAATAAGTGATATTTTCTGGCCAAGGTAGAGCAAGGGTTTTAGTTCCCAGTGTGAGGGAGCTACTTTACATTTTAAAAATGCTCATTGAGAAAATAATATTATTGCTCTGGTATTGGGAGATTATTTGTGAACATAAAATATTAGAACTTGTCAGGAAGGCGTTTATTTTTTTTCCCTTCTTTCTCCACTGCAATATTCTTCCACCTAATAGAAGATGATTACAAAAATAATTATATCAACCAGTAGCCAACACACACACAATAAATGGGAAAAAATGAAGGTTGTCTGGCGTCGGATTGCAAACAAGAGAAGGGGAAAGCGTGTGTCAAAGCACACGGGGATAACTGCACATCAGTCAGAAGATTACAGAGTGGGTGGAGAAAATTAAGGCAGCTGATTGGCTGCCGCATGTTCATATCCCAGATGGAAATCAGAACCTGGATCAGAACTCATTAGTCAAATTACCCACTCCCCGTATCCATGAGGAAAAGCCAGAAGCACAGATGGAGTTCTGTGTCTGAGAAAATAATCTAACCTTAAAACCCTGCCCCGTATGAGTCTGTAATCACAGAGCACTGGGATCCCGAGCCAGTTTCTGATGGCTGTTGAACTCCTGAAATTATGTGTATTCATACATATACACTTATCTGGAAAGAGATTCCATGTTTTTTAATATACTTCTAGAAAAGCTATTCGTCAAAAATAAATAGAAATAAAAATCATGAACCATTCAACTGCTCTACCTCCTTCATTTGAAAAATAAGCTAAAAACTGTCCCCAGAAAGTAGTTTGGCAGTTCTGCAAAAAGTTAAATGTGAAGTTACTCTATGACCCAACAATTCCACTCCTAAGTGTGTAGAACACACAAATGTTCATGGCAGCTTTATTCATAATAGGTGGAAGATAGAAACTCAATGTCCATCTTATGCTGAATAGATAAAATATGATATATTTATGCATGGAGTATTATACAGCCATAAAGAGGAATGAAGTATTGATACAGGCTACAACATGGATGAATCTTGAAACCATTATGCTAAGTGAAGGCATCACAAAAGGCCACATACGATATGATTCCGTTTATATGAAATATCCAGCTGGTCAGATTCCTTTTCTTTTTTTGGCCTCGAGGCATAGCTTGCAGGATCTCAGTTCCCCAACCAGGGATTGATCTCCAGGCTCCAGCAGTGAATGTGTTGCGTCCTTATCACTAGACCATCATGGAATTCTCCAAGAATGATCAGATTCTTAAAGACAGAAAACAGATTGGTGATCGCTGGCCAGGATGGGTTGGGGATTGGAAGTGACTGCTAATGGATACAGGGTTTATTTTTAGGGTGATGAAAATGTTCCAACTTGGCTAATGAAAACGGTTGCAAGATGTTGCAACTATACTTAAAAGCCGCAGCACTGTGCAATTTTAAAATGGTGAATTTTATGTTAGGTTAATTATAGCCTCATTTTTTGAGTATCCAAAGAAAACCCCAAACTATCCCTAAGTTCACCAAACAGTAACAGAGCAAGGTCATAGGTGAGGATATTGACAGCAAATAGAAATTAGGGGAAAGTAACACAAATTGGGGTTTACCAGGTGACCCAGTAGTGAAGAATTCCCTTGCCAATTGTTGGAGCATAAGAGATGCAGGTTCAATCCTTGGGTCAGGAAGATCCCCTGGAAATGGCACCCCACTCCAGTACTCTTGCCTGATGGAGGAGCCTGGTAGGCTGCAGTCCCTGGGATCACGAAGAGTCGGACACGACTGAGTGACTTCATCTTTACTTTTCACTTTCATGCACTGGAGAAGGACCTAGCAACCCACTCCAGGATTCTTGCCTGAAGAATCCCAGGGATGGTGGAGCCCGGTGGGCTGCTGTCTGTGGGGTTGCACAGAGTCAGATACAACTGAAGCGACTTAGCAGCAACAGCAACAGCAGGTGACACAATGGTGAAGAATTCCCTAGCCAGTTCATGGGCCATAAGAGATGCAGGTCCGATCCTTGGGTCAGGAAGATCCCCTGGGAATGGCAACCCGCTCCAGTATTCTTACCTGGAAAATTCCATGGACAGAGGAACCTGAGGGACTACAGTCCACAGGGTCACAAAGAGTGGGACACAACTAGCACACACACACACTCACACAAAACCCAAATTGAGATCATGTGTTTTATGCACTCCAGCATTGACAGAGGCTCATTATATGCCAGGACACCCGGAGCCTGCGACCCCCAACCCCATAGTGAAATAATACACACACTCATGGTCTCTTGGACTGACATTCGAGTGGGAAGACGACAGTCCACCAAACACACAACGAATTGTGTAATTACAGTAGTGGCGTGAGATGTGAAGGAGAAGCACAGGCGACATGAGTGTGTAACAGACCAGGCAAGGGCAGGGGACAAGGGGCCTCCTTGAGGTGGTTTTAAGCGGGTAGGAGCCTGGCACATTTTAGGAACTAAAGGAGAGCCAAACGGCCAACGGCACCATAGAAGGGCAGAGGAGGGTGTCTGAGTCCAGAGAGACAGCAGTGGCTTGTAGACCAGATTAAGGATTGGGGTCTTTAGCAAAGGTGAAAAGGAAAGATACACCCATCTGCATAGAGTTCCAAATAATAGCAAGGAGAGATCAGAAAGCCTTCCTCAGCAATCAATGCAAAGAAATAGAGGAAAACAATAGAATGGGAAAGTCTAGAGATCTCTTCAAGAAAAGTAGAGATATCAAAGGAACATTTCATGCAAAGGTGGGCACAATTAAGGACAGAAATAGTATAGACCTAACAGAAGCAGAAGATATTAAGAAGGGGTGGCAAGAATACACAGAAGAACTGAACAAAAACAAATCTTCATGACCCAGATAATCATGATGGTGTGATCACTCACCTAGAGCCAGACATCCTGGGATGTGAAGTCAAGTGGGCCTTAGAAAGCATCACTATAAATAAAGCTAGTAGAGGTGATGGAATTCCAGTTGAGCTATTTCAAATCCTAAAAGATGATGTTGTGAAAGCACTGCATTCAATATGCCAGCAAATTTGGAAAACTCAGCAGTGGCCACAGGACTAGAAAAGTTCAGTTTTCATTCCAGTCCCAAAGAAAGGCAATGCCAAAGAATGCTCAAACTACCACACAATTGCACTCATCTCACATGCTAGCAAAGTAATGCTCAAAATTCTCCAAGCCAGGCTTCAACAGTACATGAACTGTGAACCTCCAAATGTTCAAGCTGGATTTCAAAAAGGCAGAGGAACCAGAGATCAAATTGCCAACATCCACTGGATCAGTGAAAAAGCAAGAGAGTTCCAGAAAAACATCTACTTCTGCTTTATTGACTATGCCAAAAACTTTTGACTATGTCAACCACACCAAACTGTGGAAAATTCTTCAAGAAATGGAAATACCAGACCACCTGACTTGTCTCCTGAGAAATCTGTATGCAGGTCAGGAAGCAACAGTTGGAACTGGACATGTAACAACAGACTGGTTCCAAATAGGAAAAGGAGGACGTCAAGGCTGCATATTGTCACCCTGCTTATTTAACTTATATGCAGAGTACATCATGAGAAACGCTGGACTGGAAGAAACACAAGCTGGAATCAAGATTGCCGGGAGAAATATCAATAACCTCAGATATGCAGATGACACCACCCTTATGGCAGAAAATGAAGAAGAACTAAAGAGCCTCTTGATGAAAGTGAAAGAGGAGAGTGAAAAGTTGGCTTAAAACTCAACATTCAGAAAACGAAGATCATGGCATCTGGTCCCATCACTTCATGGGAAATAGAAGGGGAAACAGTGGAAACAGTGAGAGACTTTATTTTTGGAGGCTCCAAAATCACTGCAGATGGTGACTGCAGCCATGAAATTAAAAGACACTTACTCCTTGGAAGAAAAGTTATGACCAACCTAGACAGCATATTAAAAAGCAGAGACATTACTTTGCCAACAAAGGTCTGACTAGTCAAAGCTACGGTTTTTCCAGTAGTCATGTATGGATGTGAGAGTTGGATTATAAAGAAAGCTGAGTGCCAATGAATTGATGCTTTTGAACGGTGGTGTTGGAGACTCTTGAGAGTCCCTTGGACTGCAAGGAGACCCAACCAGTCCATTATAAAGGAAATCAGTCCTGAATGTTCATTGGAAGGACTGATGCTGAAGCTGAAACTCCAATATTTTGGCCACCTGATGTGAAGAACTGATTCATTAGAAAAGATACTGATGCTGGGAAAGATTGAAGGCAGGAGGAGAAGGGGACAACAAAGGATGAGATGACTAGATGGCATCACCAACTCAATAGGCATGAGTTTGGGTAAACTCAAGGAGTTGGCAATGGACAGGGAGGCCTGACATGCTGCAGTCCATGGGGTCACAAAGACTCATGACTGAGCAACTGAACAGAACTGAACTGAGCCTTCAGCTGAGATGTGATCTGTTCATGAGGCATTCAGACTGGCTGATCTGGGGAGAACAGATGGAGAGAGGCAGCATCAGTAGGCAACTGGGAGACCACTGTGGTCTTGTCATCCAGGAAAAGGGTCCAGGGACAATGTACCCCACAGGCAAGCAGGTTAAAGGACACTGGTGGGAGTGAAGCAGGAAGGCAAGTCTATGCAGACACTGTTACAGCGTCTGGGTTCTGGTGCATCATCCCGCCTGCCACACCTTCAGGAAAGGCACGAGCGAGGGCTGCAAACAAGAAAGTGAAAATTGAGGTGGATGAGTGGGAAACACGAAGATGCTCGGCCATTCACAAAGTCCAGTTTGAAGAAGCACAGGCTGGAAGGGAGTCCAGCTTCCAGGTGTGTGTGCTCACCAGAGGTGAACAGAGACTGTGGAGTAAATTGAATAGAAAATCTAAACAGATTTGAACCTTAAATAGAGGAGCCTAAAGCTACAAAAGACATTATCCTTCAGAGGTGTTAGAAGCTCAAAACGTACGTTGGCTATAGAAGGAAAGTGGTGAGAAGGTGGTAGTCATTGGGTGGGCCAAAAAGTTTATTGGGGTTTTTCTGTAAAATGCTATGGTGTTATCTCATTTAATTTTCCCCCAGGGACCTCCACGTGAGGAAGCTTCTATCATTATGGCCACTTCTCAGACGGAACCACTGTGGCTTTGGTGATGGCATTTTCCCGAGGTCTCAGGGCTAGAAAAAGGAGCCAGGCCTGCACACAGCAGTCTGCCCCCTGCCCCTGCCCTCTGGCACCTGAGGCAGATGGCCTGGTCTCCCATCCTCCCCATCACAGGCTCTGGGGGCTGTCAGCTTCCTCCTGAAGCTCGTAGATCTGTGGGCCAGAGTCCCCGCCTTCACTCCATGCCTGAGTCAGGTCAAGGGCATCTTAGGCTCTGTGAGGAGCTGGTAGTCCCTGAAGGCGGAGCTCCTGCCAGGCCTGCAGGGACCCAGGAGCCGCCAAGTCAGCTTCAGATGGACGTGATGAAACGCTCGCAGGGAGACCGAGAGCCCTGCAAGTGAACACAGAGAGGAGGCTTTCTCCAGCAAGTCCCTGTTCCTCTTTGCCCTGTCTGCAGTCCAGGCCCCTCTAGACTCTCCTTAGCTCCTCCAACCCCATGGACTTATAGGGCTGGAGGCTTACACTTGCTCCGTAAGACCAGTGAGCACCAGAGAACAGAGGTTCCCCTAGAAAGGAGCCAGGCTGAAAGCGAAGCCGACCCCTTACTCTGGTTTCAGACACATCCTCCCACCTCTCTCTCCAAGACACTCTTGGCCTCAGAGTCACTTCACAGAGGCTGGCAAGGAGCCCTTCCTCTCCCAAGGCAGGAAGAACTCACATCAGCCAGCCATGCTGTCCCTCTAGGGTAGACCAAAGGAAATCATAAGTAATAGATGCTACATAAAGAATGTGCAATTAACCCAGCCACCGGCCCTGGGGAAGACACACATTAGCCACCTTGTTGTTCAGTCGCCAAGTCGTGTCCGACTCTTTGCAACCCCATGGACTACAGCACACTAGGCTTCCCAGTACTTCACTATCTCCCGGAGTTTGTTCAAACTCATGTCCATCGTGTCGGTGATGCCATCTAACCATCTCATCCTGTGTCGTCCCTTCTCCTCCTGCCTTCAATCTTTCCTAGTATCAGGGTGTTTTCCAGTGAGGTGGCCAAAGTATTAGAGCTTCAGTTTCGGCATCAGTCCTTCCAGTGAATATTCAGGGTTGATTTCCTTTAGGGTTGACTGGTTTGATCTCCTTGCAGTCCAAGGAGAGGCTAAGCTGAAACCTGGAGGAAGCCTCCCAGGGTTGCACAGGAGCGGCAGCTCAACCTCAGTCCTTCAGATGCTGCCCCCTCCCACTAGCCCCCTTCCTCGCGTTCCAGCTCCAGCAGGAGAGATGCATGCCCAAGGTGGACGGACCGCTGTCAATTTAAGACAATTAAACGTGGGATTGGAGTTCCAGTAACTTTAGTCTCATCTCTGTCTCCGTGGAAGTTCTTTCTGGTTCTCCTGAACACTGTTTGCTGAGTGTTGCTGCAAATAGCTGCGCCTCTGGCTGAGTGTTTCTGCTACCCACCCCGACAGTGATTGTTTTTTATCAGGGGCTCAGGGCGACCTCCGCCTGTCTCGGTCGCTGCATGGCTGGCTCTCTCCCCTCCTGCCCCAGGCTGGGCCACTTCACTGTGCACCCCCATTGCCCATTTGGACACCAGAAGCACACTCCTGCACCAATGCAGTGAGGTCCCGGGGAAACTTGCAGATCACGTGTGCAAGTTACCAGCTCACAAGCGTGCCTGGCACTTTGCCTCCTGACCAGCCTCCCTCTCGTGTTAGAGTCTCCTGCCCCCTACCCAGGGACTACCATCCCCTTAGGCAGGAAGGGTGAGAAGGGGCGGTCCTTTGTGGCTGGATCTGTCCAGATCATTACCAGCTGACAGAGAAGCTTTGTGATTAAGGAATCTGCTTGTGGGATGGTAGAGGAGGCACCATCCAAAAACACCTGCCTGGGAACCCCTCTAGTGAGGCCACACAAGCCCCTCCCCTAGACTGAGGAAGGGCACCAGGGGCTAAACTCTGTTGGAAAGCAAGGTTAGTGAATGTAAGGATGTGATCTTAGGCAGCTTAATTCAGCTTGGTTGCCTGGGGCTAGAGGAGGACCTGGAGCAGGAAGTTTTGGCTGTTCTAATTAGAGTTCACACACGCCTTTGTTATTCAGCCTGCCAGATGGAAGAGAGGCTCCTCCTCAGGTAGCATCTGAGACGCATCACCTTTCTCTCCCACCTGGCCCACCCACCCTCATCCTGGTAGCTGTCCTGGACCAACGGAGGGCTCAGATCCCCTTGGCTCATCCCTTAGGGAGGTCAAGGGGGTGAGTGGAGCCTGCACCTACCAGCCTTCCTCCCGGTTGCTAACAGGCTGGCGTGGCCGGCCCATCGGGTGGCAGAACGTGTCAGGGGAGAGCCGAAAGAGCTTGTCCTGCCCTGGTTGCTGTGATGGAGTGTCAGTCCCCAGCCCTGCAGAGCTGGTCCAGCAGTACAGTCCTGAGCTAAGTGTGGATCTGGCCTCAGGGCTCCTGTTGGTAGCCGCACCCTTGGTGTCCTCCTGTGCACCCTGCAGGCTAGGAAGCTGCCGTAAGGAAGGAGAGGGGCAGCCCATCTTGGAAGGATTCGGACCTTAAGCAAGGAATGGAGGACTCGGTTTGTCCCTCTGTAGAATGGCTAATTGCACGAACCACTGGACATAGATTACAATAGCAAAGCCTCCTTTTGACCTTTCTGCTGGAGGCTTAGTGCTCTGAAGACTGGGGAAGCCACCAGATGCCCAGATAAACAGGGAACAATTAATACTGGCTGTAATGGCTCTTGAAACTGGAGAGCTGCTCTTCTCTGGGCGATTGGGAGCCAGAGTTCCTGCTCCCAAGGGACCACCCCACCTGTGGAGAGGCTGCTCCCTCCAGTGGAAGGCGACAGTTATGGCTGGCAAGTTCTGGTCGCCTGTCTCCTTGCTGATCTCACCTTTAGCCCTTCCTCTCCCAGCCTGGAGCTTCACATGCCCGTGAGAGCGCATCCCCGACCATCACAGACTGACATGGTCTGACACCAAAACGTGATCAGGGGAGTTGATGGCCTCGGTTTCCTTTCCTGCAAAAGGAGTCCGCGGACCCTTCTCAGCCCTGTGATCCCATCGCTCCCTGGGACTCAGGCGCCAGAGTCCTACCCTCTGCTGGCCTCCTGGCAAGGCGGGTCCCCCCAAGCCTGTGACAAGCCTTGTGGCTGGTTCACAGCCCCCTGCTCGCCAGGAAGCCTCCTTGGAAGCAAGTAACTGCTTAATGAGGTAAACACAAGTGTGAAATTACAAAGCTCTGGAATCCAGGCAGGTTCTGAAGCTGCTTATTTCAGCTAGAAATCACTGACCGGCTCCCGCCCATCCTCACACATCCAGGACCCTCTGATGTCCCCAAATTCCTCCCTTCTTTGCTCAGTCTAAGCTGTCAGAGGAGCAAAAAATGGTGTGGAAGAGAGCAAGCCTGTTGACGCGTGGCGGCTCGGCTCGGCCAGTCGGAAGGCCTCAGCGGAGTTTGAGGAGAGCGTCCCTAGAATGTTAAACACGCCCCTGGGTTCCCCCCGCCCACTGCCTTGAGCCAAGTCACATGTCTTGGGGACTGGGGCTCTGCCGGCAGCCTTCTCTTGGTGCCCATGCTGGAAAGACGAGGGTCTGAGCCTAGCGTCAATCCCAGAGCATGTAAGGCCCACCTGGCCCTGTGGTCAGCCTGAAATGTGGGAGGCAGCTCCCAGGGAGCCTGACCCTCCTCCCGCCTGTGGCCCTGTGAAATTGACAATGATGATGCTGATAACACCCAGCGTTTCTGGAGTCCTTACTGTGCTGTGTCCCAGCCCTGTTCTAAAGAAGTAACACAGCCTGCCTTGTTCAGTCCCCACAGTTGTTTAGTCCCTAAGTCATGTCCAACTCTTTGCGACCCCATGGACTGTAGCCTCCCAGGCTCCTCTGTCCATGGAACTCTCCAAGCAAGAAGACTGGAGTGCGTTGCCATTCCCTTCTCCAGGGGATCTTCCCAACCCATCGGTCGAACCAGCGTCTCCTGCAATGACAGGTGGATTCTTTACCCCTGAGCCAGCAGGGAAGCCACAGTAACCCTTTGAGACAGGTATTATTACTGCCTGTGGTTTACAGGTGAGGAAGCTGGGACACAGTAAGGGGAAGTGACTAGGGTCACACCTAGTAAGTGGCCAACCTGAAATCTGAACCCAGGAATTCTGGCTCCAGAGACCACATTCATAAATACTATGCTAAGCTGTTTCTTACATAAAAGAAATATCTTTAGATTAGTATGACTGGCTCTGGTTTTAATATTTTAACCCTGGGCATTGTGCAGAGAGCTTGGCTTGCCTTGTGTCAGGGAATACTCACAAGAGTGTAGCAGGCACATGCTATGGTCTCCTATTCCGGATAAAACTACGGCGGCTCAGAGAGATTAAGTAACTAGGTCAGAGTCGCAGAAACGGTGAGTGACTGACGGAAGTGTCTTCCCAAGTCTATCTGAGTCCAGAGCCTCGGCTCCTTGGAGACATTGCCTCCCATGCTCCCTTCCAAAGGGGATGGTCTGAGCACTGCCTTTTCATGAGCCAAAGAATGAACAGAGGGCCCCTGAGTGTCCTGAGTGTCCTCTGCCTGTCTGCCTCTGCTTCGACTCTGGAGAAAAGGTGCAATGAGAGGAATCGCTCTGCTCAACTCCCAAGAGGGACCTCGTCCCCCTGCCCTCCTGGCCCTGGGCTCTCCACCCTCGTGCCCTGAGCTCAGCCCCCTTCATCCTTCCCCCCAGCCCCCGGGGCCCCTGCTCACCCCAGCCAGGGATGCACAGCTCCAGACCAGCATGACAGATATGTATGACCAAGAATGGTGATGTATTTATTAAGTGAAACCGACAACTTTCATTAACCCAAGCAGACGTTATTAAAACACGCCGGTTATCTCTGGGAAATGCAGTGCCCAGCGCAGGCTGTGAGCCGAGTTCCCGCGTGCCTGCTCTGAGCCGCTGAGTGTGGGCTGGGCCTCCCCCCACCGCCACCCGGCATCTTGCATCTCATCCATCATTTCCCACGAGGAGGGCCCATCCTGAGCCCCGACCCCGCAGCCTTACAGCAGTCACCACAGGGCCCCTCTGTCTGGCATCCCTCGGAGACAGGACTGCTAGACCCAGGTGAGCTGAGTCCCAGAGACCCCGGTACCTCATCCTTCCACTTGCTGCACCTGGGGGTGGAGCTGCCACGGAGCCCCTGAGTGACAGCATTAAAGGCAGCACGTTAAACCTGACCAGACTCCTGGCAGTGGCTGAGGAGGCGTCACTGGAGATGTGGCTTCATGGAGTCCCCACTTTCCAGCCCTCTTGAGTTGGTGACTAGATAGAGTTACCCACGGGGGACCAGTCAGGGGCAGGTGGCAAAGCAGGGGTGCCTGAGAAGAGGCAAGAGGATGGGAAGGAACAGAGAAGAGAGGGCAGGTCCAAGAAGGGGAAGAGAGAGGCTAGTCGGCGGGACCACGCCTGCCCTGTGCACCATCTGTGATCGTGGGTCTTTGCTGCTTGCAGGAAGCAGTGATGATCTAAGTTGCAATTCACAACTGGCTGTCTCATAGAGCATCTCGTTTGCTCCTTGTAAGGCCTGCTCCCAGGGCAATAGATCAGCTTGGTTTCCCTCTTGTGCCCATGGCGAGAGGAGGCTCAGAGAGGTTACGTAACTCAAACCAGGTTGCAGATTCACAAAGTGGCAGCTTTGGGACCGTGTCCGGGCCTCTGGCCGGGTGTCCAGCCTTGTTTCAGGGCCTCATCTCACAAACTGCTCCTTTTATAAAGTTCCAAATGCTGGAGCCTGGCAGAGTCGAACACTGTTTGGAGTCTGCCATTCTTCACAACATCAGAATCACACCTGGTGCTCCAGGAACTCAGGCCAGACCATGCGCTATGCCACAAGGCCAGTGAGGTAGCCACTGGGCTACCCCGATTCATCTGCTGGCCTCTCCACTGTCTTATCTGTGCAGCAAGTTCTCTACAGGCCTATGGAGGAAACTGACTAGATGCTGTACGCGTGTCCCACACAGCCTGGCAACGCAGCAGTGTTCAGCCAACCAGGGCTCCTGGTGTTCTTCTTAAAGACCAGAGCAGAGCTATGCGGTGGGTCAGGATTTATTGACCGCCCTGGTTTTTGTCCTATTTTAGGAATAGCATCTCGCAGGCTTTCAGGGATGGTCTGTTCCCCTAAGCAGCCTCACCTTTGTCACCTCCGTGTCCTCATTTTGGGTTGAGAAATGCAGTCATCATAACGCTGGACATCCCGAGGGCACAGCACAAGGACAGGGCTGCAGCTTATTCATCTCTTACTCCCACTGCCTAGCATCTTGTCTGATGTGATGGGTTATCAATAAATGTTAATAGATGGATAGAAGGGAGGCAAGGAGGGAGCAAAAATGCCAAGTAAACACAAAGCGGATGGATAATGAGTATCGTGGCGTTCTGTGGACACTCACCATCTCAACAGATTCAGGGGCCTCTTAATGACTGGCCAACACAAGTGCTGCTCCGTCTTGGGGTCACGAGGGGAGGGGTGTCAACTGGTACGTGTATGCATGCTCAGCCGTGTCTGACTCTCTGTGGCCCCATGGACCATATAGCCCGCCAGGCTCCGCTGTCCATGGGATTTCCCAGACAAGAATACTGGAGCAGGTTGCCATTTCCTTCTCCAGGGGATCTTCCGGACCCAAGGATTGAACCCGTGTCTCTTGCATCTCCCGCATTGGCAGCCGGGTTCTTTCACCACTGGGTCCCCCGGGAGACAACTGGGAGACATGATAAAGCCTTGTGATGGGGAGTATGGATCTTATGCCCACTCGCTGGCCTGTACCATTTTCTCTTCCCATCAGCAGGCCTGGCCAACCCAGAGCTGCAGCCCTCCAGGGCCAGGAGGAGGACAGCCATGGCTCCCCTGCTGGCACGGTCGCGGCCCGGGCATCAGGCCGCATCCAGAGAGTGGTAGGGCCAAACTGTCAGCAGAAGAAGCCGCCACCTTAATGCTCTGATGCTCAGACGGCCACGACCCACACCCACCTGTTCCCGCTCAGCTTATCATCTATGCAGAGAAGTAGCAGAGCGTGTACTCAGAGGGGGGCGTCCGCCGAACTCTCTGTGCTCCCCTCTCCTTTTACGACCCCTCTGCTGTGGCAAGGCCCTCGCCCCACCCCTTCCTCCCGTGACCTCTCCCTCCCCAGGCTCCAGGACCCTTACGCTCCCTTATATCTCAGGGCCCTGGGGAGAGAGATATTTATCTCCAAACCAGCTGCTGTGAGATGATGCCAGGGAAGCACCAGAACTGGCTGGAGCCCCCACACCTGCCTACTCATTGGTATTTAACAGGAATTGATTGTTTTAATCAAAGCACTAAGTGAAACAAGGAGTTACGGTATCCTCACCCTGCCACGGGGCTCAGCAGCTCTGGAAACCTGTGGAGGATTCTCAGAATTGTAGTCCCTCCGATGCAACATGGATTTCCTACTGGGCAGCCAGAGCCCAGCCTTCAGGATGACTGGAGTCGGGGTAGGGAAGCAGGACATAGGCTCAGTCTGAGCTGGTAGAGAAAGGATCTCAGGCTGGTCTCTCTGCCTCCACCAGCCAGCCCTCCTTTGATTATGTAC
>SJXQ01003120.1:13697-29501 GCA_006408695.1 Aepyceros melampus | reverse complement strand
CCGTGGCTTCAAACTTACCCAGAGCAGTTCTTAAAAAGCTCATTCTCTGTATGATAGGCTCCAGTTTCGTCCACCTCATTAAAACTGACTCCAGTGCATTCCTTTTGTAGCTGAGTAATATTCCATTGTGTATACGTGCCACAACCTCCTATTGCACAGAGTGAAGTAAGTCAGAAAGAGAAAGGCAAGTACTGTATATTAACGCACATATATGGAACTTAGAAAGACAGTAGCAACGATCCTATATGCAGGGCAGCAAAAGTGACACAGATGTAAAGCACATGCTTTTGGACTCTGGGAGAAGCAGAGGGTGGGACGATCTGAGAGAATAGCACTGAAACGTGTACATTGTTGCTAAGTCACTTCAGTCGTGTCCGACTCTGTGTGACCCCATGGACTGCAGCCACCCAGGTTCCTCCATCCATGGGATTTTCCAGGCAAGAGTACTGGAGTGGGTTGCCACTGCCTTCTCCTAACATGTACCTTACCATATGCAAACTAGATGACCAGTGCAAGTTCGATGCATGAAACAGGGCACTCAAAGCCAGTGCTTGGGATAACCCAGAGGGATAGAGTGGGGAGGGAGGAGGAAGCGGGGTTCAGGACGTGGGGGGACACATGTCAGCCCATGGCTGATTCATATTGATGCATGGCAAAAGCCATCACAGTATTGTATACAATTATCCTCCAAGTAAAATAATTTTTTTTTTTTTTAAAAAGCGCATTCTCTCTTCCTTGTCCTGCCAGCCCCCGAGAACTGCCCCAGAACAGAATCACAAGCTCAGGGTCAGTGGGCCTGTCAAGGCCGTGGTTCCAGGTCTAGTCGGCTGTGTGCTCTGTCGTTTCAGTAAACTCCAACTCTTTGAGACCCCGTGGACTGTAGCCTGCCAGGCTCCTCTGTCCGTGGGATTCTCCAGGCAAGAATACTGGAGTGAGTTACCATGCCCTCCTCCAGGGGATCTTCCGAGCCCAGAGATCGAACCCATGTGTCTTGCGTTGGCAGGGGGATTCTTTACCACTAGGACACCTGGTTGCGCCCCCAGGTCCTACGAAAGGTCATAAATTGGACGCAGGCCCAAAGCGAGGGCGAGGCTTCACCCTGATCCTGGAGCCACATCTCCTCCTTCCTGTGATGGTAAAGTCGAAAAAACCTGGATGCAGGCCCTAATCCAGTCATTTATGAGCTGTGCGACTTCTGACAAAGCGCTTGGCCTCTCTGAGCCTGTCCCACATCCTCAGATGAGGATGGCTTTGCAGGACGGCTGCGAGGATCACAGCGAAGAATATACGTAGGTGTTCTGTGTAATCCGTGAGGCGTTTGACAAAGGCAAGTTACTGTGGAAACACTAGCTGAGGCGGAAAGTACAGCCAGCCCTGGGCCAGGCCTCAGGGAGCGGAGCTGGAAGGCTCTTTTCCTCCCCCAGTGACTCCACACACCACAGACTCCAGAACCCCCAGACCTAAAACGCTCAGAGGGCTGCGGTCTCCCAGCTGGAGCCGCCTCTGATGGCGCGCACACAATGCGGCCCCCCTTCAGAGCTGCAGCCTCGGCATTCATCAGACCCGCGGGGTGACCTCCTTGCCCCTGCTCCTGGGGAAAGACTTTTGTTTTGTGAGGAGGGAGGGGAGCCGTTCCCAGTCTCGGTAAACAAACTCAGCCATTCAGCGATCTCTTTCGCGGTGTTGGTCGTGCACCGGGAAAGGCCACTGCCCCGCCGGGCCTCACCGGGCCCCACCGGGCCCCAGCGGTTACCCCTGTGACTTCGCCAGGAGAAGCAAAGAGGCAGCCTCGGGTGACCTTGTTTCATCTCAGACACTCACAGCCTCCCATGTCTCTCGAAACGCATGGTGTTCTATGCACACGGTTCTTGGGCTGGGATGTCCACTTTCAGTACAGAAGGCCTTAAGGAGGGCCAGGTCCTGAGGAGGGAAGGGTGGAGCTGGGCAGGAAGGATCTGGCCTTCATCCGGAGCATCGTGTGTACAAGAGTGAGGGCGGAAGAAGGAGACAGCCCTGCCAAGGAAGGCCGCGTGGGCCACCCGCTGTGATACCTTGCTCCCTGCTCTCTTTCCTCTGATTTCAACCATTTCACACGCACAGCTCGAGCAGGTCACTGTAGATGATGGGTCGCATTTCGGGGGGATGTGGGGGGACAGAACTCCAAAGAGCCCAGCAGTGGAGGTTGTGGTTTGGGGCTCAGCAGGAGACTCCAGACTGGTGTCTAGGAGTTCAGGGGGGCGGGATGAATGGCACTGCAGGAGGATGGGGAAGGACGGACAGGGCAGGGAGGGCAGGGGAAGGGCAGACCCACCTTCCCAGGTTCCCGTGAATGCCTGGGGGAGAAGGACCGGCTGAGCGGCAAAGTACAAGGCTTCTGTTTACAGCCATCTATCTCCCATAATTAGCCATTTAGGAAGAAAATAGCCTTCAAATTCAAAGGTAAATTGACTTACATTGGGATAATAACGTTTGATTGAGCACGGGAAGTTCATCTTTAGAGTATGAGAGCAAACAAATTGCTTTTCTTTCCTGGTGCTTGGGAAGAAACAAGATGAGATTGCAGGTGCTCCTGGAGCTGGGTCCCCATCGCCTGGAGGCATTAGCAGGCCCGGAGCTCAGCCACTGAACCAAGGGTGCCCACAGCTCAGACTCCGCTGGTTGTTTCCTGATCCTTGTATTGGAGGGTTTTTAAATTATATTGCATCACATTGATGCGGCAATCCGTTATTATTGTCAACAAAAGCATGAAGAGACATAAATTCCCTCCCTTAGATAGAGGTTGGCTCATAAATACATTTCTTTATTGCTTCCTAGATTGGAGAAATTGCTCTGTGCTTTGGCTTCCTGGAACATAGTGCTGGCGGGGGAGGGGGGCAAAGGTTTTTTAAATTTTGCTTCTGAACAATTGTGAGGTCCTGGTTGATTTTCTGTGGACGTCACTTCGTTCTGAGCTTTCTGGGGGTGGGGGGATTGGGGAAGGGGTGAGAAAGTAAGGAGGAAACACAAATAATGGAAATGCTTATTCAATATAGATACAAACTGATCAGGACTCAGATAAGGAATAGGGCTCTCACTGGAGCACTCAGTTGTTGTTTTCAGACGAAGAAAGTTTGAGTCAGCCTTTGAAAGGTGAGCATGGAAGAATTATCTGAGGTACACACAGACTCCCAGAGCCTTATTGATCAAACCCCTCCTGGCTCTTTGGGTTCCAACAGAAATTTAGATTTTACATAAGTTATCAACAGAAACCAGGAGTCACCTCTATAGAGCTTCATTTCAGCTGTGTCTTTCTTCTGTGTATTCTGATAATATATCATTAAAATAGGAGTAAAGAGATGTGAATAGCCGATAGATTAGAGCATCCATGTGGATACGGGTGTGTGTGTGTGTGTGTGTGTGTGCGTGTGTGTGCAAGAATGCATCACTAAAGTGGATGTGAAAGGTTTAAGTCCTTAAGTCTAAATATGGAGAAGAAAAATAAAGAAACACATTTTTAGGCTAATAAAGACCCGTACTGGTTACCTACTTCTGTGGAACAAAGTACCCCCAAATTAACCACTTAGCGTAGTACACATTTATTATCTTATAATCTGTGGCCCACCCGGGTCCTAAGCTCCCATGGAACCCAAGACTGCCATCAAGGTGTTGGCCAGGCCTGCAGTCACTTCAGTGATCACCTAGGATCTGGTTCCATGATTATTCCTGTGGCTGTTAATTCAGTTCTTTGCAGGGTATTGGACTGAGGGCCTCAGCTCCTCACTGGATGTTGGCCAAAGACCATCTTTGGTTCTTGCCCCATGGATCTCTGCAACAAGGTTGCTTCCTTCTGCAAAGGGAGCAGCCAAGAAGACAAGGGGAAGCATGTGGGTGCCAGCTGGCCTGACACAGAGTCATGACTGAATTCCAGCTATGTCCTGTCACCACTCGAGCCATATTCTCTTCACTAGAAACAAGTCACTAGGTCCAACCCATATTCGAGTGGGGTGAGTACCCATGAGTGTGAAAACCAAGAGACAGGGACTTCCCTGGTGGTTCAGTGGTTACGAATCCACTTTGCAACTCAGGGGACGTGGGTTTGATCCCTGCTTGGGAGCTAGGACCTCACAGGCAGCAACGAAGCCCAAATGCTGCAGCTGGAGAGTCTATGGAAGTGTTAGTCGCTCAGTCATGTCTCATGGGCTGCAGCCCACCAGGCTCCTCTGTCCATGGGATTCTCCAGGCAAGAATACTGGGGTAGGTTGCCATGCCGTTCTCCAGGGAATCTTCCCATCCCAGGAACTGAACCCAGGTCTCCTGTATTGCAGGCAGATTCTCTATCATTTGAGCTACCCTCTACACTGCAAATAAAAAAAAAAAAGATCTTGCATGACACAACAGATTCTGCATGCCCCAACTAAGACCTGAAACAGCCAAATAAGTAAACAAACAGAAAACTGGGAGAGAGGAATTATTGGGAAGCCGCCTTGGTCAACAGGCCCTGGACTACCCAATCAAATCCCCTGAAACGTGGACCAAGACAACAGAAGCCCAGCTGGGAGTTGAATTCTGGTCCTCTCCCCAGGGCCCATCCCACTGCAGAGAAGGTCATACCTCAGAAAGGTGGTCAATGGATGCTCTGGAGCCAGGGGAGTGTCCCTGGGAGGGCTGCCCAGAGCTTAGTTACCCAACAGCTGAAGCAGGTCCCCTACAGAGGTCCCTGGTGATCCCAGGAAATTTCCTCAGGCTCAACAAATCTTTAGAAGTTTCATTTGAAGGGGGAAAAAAAGGATTTCATTTGAAAAAAAAGTGAGCTTCAGTTTCTACGCAGACCTTTGTCCTTGACCCAGATCCAGCCAGACGCCAGGAGAGAGGGGTGAAGCAGAGAGCCACACAAGGTGGTGAGAGGAATCAACAGCCCAAGAAGAGCGGCCACCTTTGCACTTTAAGAGTTAAAGGCAACAGAGAAGAGTCGGGATGAAATCGCAGGCACAGCAGAAAGCACCCGCCTCAGAGAGAGCCATTAGAGGCCAAGACTCCAAGTGGGAACAATGCAGCTGAGACAATGGATGTGCTGAAAAGCCCTGGAAATAGGGTGCACAGACTCCTGCTTCTGGGATGTCTTCACAGATTATAAGGCTTTTGAGGATTTCCAAAAATGTTTCTATGAGTCAGAGCCTAGAGAGGCCAATGTGGGACTCTTTGAAGCCTCCTTTTCAGCAGCTTGAAACAGCAGACGTCTCTGCACCCGGTAAGGAGGGGCAAGGCCTGGGCAAGCCAGGAAAAGCTATTGTGTCTCTAGAAAATGGGAGCCCACAAGGGGACTTTATAACAGCCTCAAGCAAGCCATTGAACTTGGGAGGCAGGCACATGCCTTAGCCCAGGAACAATCCACCCCAACAATGGGAGGGAGGCAGCCACTGCTCAGATACAGAACATGCATCATTTTCAAACTGAGAGAGGGACAGCATTCTCAGAAGCCTAGACGCAGACCCCAGGAATCAGAGATAACATTTACAAGGCAATACAGCAATTATTATTCCCACTGCAGAGGTATGGAAACTGAAGCTCAAAGACATTTAATGATTTATCTAAAGACTCAGCAATAAATGATAGAGCAGGTAATCATTCTGTATCATTGTCATTCAATGATTAGTAGCAGAGCTCCAAAGCATTAGTGACATAAAAAAGTTTAGGGGTTAACTTTTCTCTCATGTAACATGAAGCCTAGCAGTAAGTAGCCAGCCTATCCTTAGCACTGTCTTCCATACTTGGTTTATACTTCACGGTCATAAAATGGCTGCTGAGGCTCCAGCCATCCACTCCACATTTCAGGCAGGGAGAAGAAGAAAAAAAATAAAACAGATGCACCCTCCTAGGTGAATTAGCCATCTTTAAAGAATGGTTTCTGATTACATCTCATTAGCTATCTATAGCTATCCAAAGGGGGCTAGCAAATTCATATTTTTTAGTTTAGTTACATTTGCACCTCAACAATATAAAGATTCTGATGACAAATAAATGGGAGAATGTATAATAGATAGGTCAATAGTTTGTTGTGGGTTTTTTGTTTGTTTGTATTTTGTTTTTTTCTTTTGCCATAAGACTCAAATTCCCTAAATCTAAATCTAAAATTCTGTCCACGACCTACACTGCTATGGTGACCGTGGACAGAACGGTGAGACTACTGGTCACTACTGTGTCCCCTGACTCCAACACAAAGTCAGCGGCTGCGCTGAACTCTGTAGCATTCAGAGCGTCCTGCTGCCCAGGCGTTGGTGCTGCCCCGAGGACCCCAGAGAACTCTGACCCTGCCTACTAAATCCTGGCCCCATTAGTTGTAGACCTGCTCAGATCATCTCTCTAAAAAGTGCTGTCTACTCTGATCAAATGAATCCACGTCTCTACTTCACTTAGGGCTGCTCAAAACCACGCATCGGTCTTTTGTTTCCTCTGTAGGAATGTTAAGGGATGTTATGAGGGAAGGGAATGACAGAATATGAGATGGATGGCATCACTGACTCAATGGACATGAGTTTGAGCAAGCTCCGGGAGACAGTGAAGGACAGGGAAGCCTGGCAAGCTGCGGTCCATGGGGTCACAAAGAGCCAGACACCACTGAGCAACAATGGGACAGTGATGTGACTGTTGTGTTCCACTCTACACTGAACTGTATTTTTGAATTATGCAGAATCAGTCAAGTTATGGGGGAAATGTATGCAGGAATGATAGCAGAAGGATGACAGTCAGTTGCATATATGTTTATTAATTCCCCAGCGATCGGGGCTTGTTGCCGCATCCCACCCCACTGAACCCAACTTGTATACCATGGCAGGGAAAACAAGGGTCCCATTTTCCCCTAGTGCATCAGACAAAGAACCCATACCCAGTCGTTGGGGGAGGTACTTGAACGAGCAGGGTGGGGCCACTTTGAGACCAAAATAGTTTGGCTCTCCCACTGGAAACAGGGAGGCTGACAGCGGGACAGTGTGACAGGGTCATTCTTCCCGCCAGCTTCTCTTCCCCTGTTTCCAGATTTCTCCCTGTGACATTTCAAGTTACAAGGCTCCCATCTCAGAACTCTGACTTTGAATGTCTTTTCATATTGGCCTTGAAGAAGACGGTGTCATCGGTGACCTTTTTAAAAGACCACGGGGGCTTAATTAAAAACTAAACTTGCCACTTAATTCCAATGATCCTGTCGACTCCTGGCCATGCAAGTGAACTCAGCCTTGTCAGCTTGCAGCTGGCTCCTGGCACCACCCTCTGGTGTCCCCACACTCGGAGCTGCAGAGTCACAGGCAGGCACTGGCCCAGGCCCCAGGACCACTGAGCACCGAGGGGCTCTGCGGGGGAGGGGAGGAGCCTATCAGGGAAAACAAGGTGTCTGAGCAGGAAAGGGACTCAAAGGAAGAGATTGGGGGCCACGTGGACTTCGGGTGATGGAGAGTCTAGATCAAAGGCACTCCTCCTGTGTCCTGACTTCCTCTAGTGGCTCAGTGCGGGGCCGGAACCCATGTGAGGACCCCGCCCTGCTCCCTCCTTCTGCTTTTGAAGATTCTAGGGATGGGCAGGTGGCTGTACCCTCACATGTCTCCTGGGCCCTGGAAAGTGTACCCTGGGCTCTGCTTTCTCTCCCAGAAGCCATCCGCAGAGGCCACCGCATCCATCTGAAAGACCAAGTCGGAGGGTAGGCTCTGCTCCTTAGACTCTGTGAGTCATGGCTGTCATTCCCACTTCCCCAAAGAGGAAAGAAGGCCACACGCTGTGAAGGATGCTGTGAGGAGCTGTGGGCTCCTAGGGGAACGTGGATAGACCTGTCTTCTCCTCACTGCCCATGTGTGCCTGCCAGGAGACAGAAGGAGCGTTCCTTCCCAGCCACATCCAGTAACTAAAGACCCAACGCAGCTAAGAAACATGGGAAGAGTTTGTCGGAGGTTGAATCAGCTGCTTGACACTGGGGCCCAGGTCCTCACATTGCTGCCGTCCCCCACAGAGAGCATGTAGGGCAAGGAGATCTCGATTCTGCTGCTTCCCCATCACTAACTGGCTGTGCAAACTTGGACATGTTACTTAACCTCTCTGGGCCTCTGTAGAGTGAATGATCTTCTGCAGGTTTCCTTGTGCTTTATTCTTTTGTTTGAGAGTTTGCTGAGTGTCGGTGATATGCCAAGCACTCATCAGATCTGAGCATAAGGCCTGAACAGAGCATTCTTGCTCCAGTCCTTCATGGGCATTGATGCTGGACATCAGAGTTACAGGAGTTTTCTGGAAGGGAATCCTTTTAATTGTAAACAGCCTCTGGGGAGGACAACTCAGCCCTGAAGCAAGATCCCCAATCTCAGCTCCTGTGTCTTTGCCTGTGGCCCCCTACAGCCTAGGGCAGAGGGATTTATCCTGGGAGGTTTTCCTGCCTTCCTAGCAGCCAAGACCTCAGCTGCTTTCTCAGCTCCTAAAGGAAGAAACCGATTGCTAGCCTAAGCCTTTGGCCCTTAAATCATAGCTTAGTACAATTGTCTATGACCACACACCAGAAATCGCCTTGGAAGTGCAGGCGGTGTCTATGCCTGGAGAAGCTCTTGGCAAAGAGCTCACTGTCACGGCCAGTCACCTATTTCTTGCCATTCCCCCGTCACTCTCAAGGGGGCAGTGTGGCCTGGCTGAAAGTACTTGAAGGCAGGTGGTCAACTAGGTCTTTGGAAATGGAAACCTCCTTCTGGTGCTGTCTTAGTCACGTACTAGCTGTGTGACCTTGGGCAAAGCGCTTGATCTCTCTGAGTCAGAGTCGTGTCATCCATAAGACCATGCAAACAACACATACCTTACGGGTCGTGGTGGAAATGAAATGATTTATGTAAATGCTTGGTAAATTGACAAGGCTCCAGTCAAAGGTCAGGTGTTACGATAAGAAGACCTTGACAAGGGAGAAAGAGGTCAAGACCTGCTGGAGTCGTTGGGGCCTTGCCTCCTTCATCTTTCCTTCCCTGTCTCCTCCCACGGGGCAAGCATGATTCGAGGGCTCTGCCCAGGGGCTGGCCGCCAGCCATCTCTGGCCTCTGGGGCCTGAAGAGGAAGCTGACTCGGGCTCCTGTCTGCCTAGAGTGGGCATCCACCCCCGTCAGCCCCTCCTCCCTGCTCCAGTGGGTTAAGAGCCTTGGAGAGAGAAGAGGATGTCGATAAAGTGGCTCTCGAGGGCTCTCCAGTCCGGCTGGCAGCCCACAGCCTTGTCACCATCCCCACAGCTGCGGAGACACAAGGCACCAGCAGCCGTGGGCACCCGCGTCCCCTGCTTGGGAACCGCGTGCTGCGGCCACGAGGCCCCCGTCGGACCCAGAGTCCCAGAGCAGCTGCAAAGCGGCTCTTGCCAGGAAACACCACTCCCCTCGATCCCCACGCTGGCCCTGAGGGTGGAGACCTGCCCGGTGGGAGGCGGACAGCCCCTGAACACACGTTCCTTCACTGTGGCTTTAGAATTCTGTATGAGGTTTAGGACAATGATTTTTTTTCCAATGTTCTAGTCAGGGTCTCTGTCCTTTATTTTTTTAAGGCGTTTATTTTTTCCTTTTATTTAGTCATTTGTTTGTCTGCGCTGGGGCTTCGTTGCTGGGCCCAGGCTAGCCGTGGCGACCGGGGGCTGCTCTCCAGCTGCGGTGCGCAGGCTTCTCTCGTGGCGGCCGTGGGCCCCAGGCTGCTCGGGCTCAGTCACTTCACAGCTTGTGGGATCCTCCCAGCCCAGAGATCACACCTGCGTCCCCTGCATTAGCAGGCGATTCTTAACCACCGGACCACCAGGGAAGTCACAAGGAGCCCTGTCTTTCTGTAAGGACCCCTGGGCTGGACAGAGAAGGGGAATGAGCCAGGAGGATGTGTTAGAAATCAGAAAATCATAGAGCTGCCGAGAGCCTTACAGCGTTTCTGCTTCTGCCTCCTGGTACCCTTAAAAGTCCCAGTCATGAGGCCTCTGGGGCCCAGAAAGGTCAACCAACTAGCCCAGACCCTCCAGCAGTGGACAGCTGCGCTGGCTGGGAAAAAAAGACTGTCCCTTCACAGAACCAAGCCCTGCCGTCACCTCCCTCCTTAGGTTTTACCAGGCATCCCTCCCAGCCTTCCTCTGCCTCCTCCTTCTCTAGGAAAAGGACTTCCATGTTTCCATGTCCTACCAGACTATGCCTGGCGCAGGGATGAGGACATGGGACTGGAAGGGACCTGCACTGCGCCACACACAGCAGCGGGAAGGGAGTCTAGGCTGTGAGTTCTCTTCCCCACAGAAGCAGAAGGAAAAGCGGGAAGCTCTACAAATGCCTGTCTACTCCATCTCTCCCTGTAATGTCAGTCAGTCAGCAAACACCTGCCCAACCACCGGGCAGAGCAGACAAAGTGAAGGTCTGGCCTTTTCCTCCAGAGGAGAACAGTCAGATGGCATCTCCTGACGCCCTGAGGACCACTGCAGTGACGAAAACAATCCTGTGAGCCAACCCACAGCTTCCTGGAGGAGATCTCGTGGGCCAGCCCACAGCTTCCTGGAGGCGTGGCTGAGAATCGTGACTTTCCAGCGCCGTGGGGGAGGGGGCTTCCCTGGTGGCTCACTTGGTAAAGAATCCGCCTGCAATGTGGGTAGACCTGGGTTCAATCCCTGAGTTGGGAAAATCCCCTGGAGAAAGGAAAGGCTACCCACTCCAGTATCCTGACCTGGAGAATTCCATGGACTGTATGCGGTTGCAAAGAGTCGGACACGACGGAACGACTTTCACTTTCACTTTTCAAATCCTTTCAATCGTCTGCTCAGAGCTATGAAGATTCAATGTTCTCCCTCCCGAAAACTTTCACGCACGTTCACCCAAAATTAAGAAATTGCACAAGTCCTGCAAATCACCCCATTTGTGCAGGCTCAGACCCCAGCAAAGGATGCCTTTCTAGATCGTCTCATTCGTACAGAGCACTGTGGCTGCAGGGAAAGGACCAGCAGGCATGCAAGTGGGGCCAGGCGGGTGTCCCACTGCCCATCCTGAGCCCAGGGGGAAGCGGCAGGCTGGGGAGTGGAGGTCTGCTGCTATGTCCACTTAGCCCTATGCCCGGTGCCCACGTGAGCAGGAGGGGCTGCGGCCAGGGCTGGGGACTGTGCATGCAGCCTGCTGCCGTCAGCCAGAGAGAGCCAACGGAGTGAAAACGCCGAGGCCCCTGCAGCCTCCTGATAACCATGCTAAATAAAGGTAATTTTCCCACCACCAGCTAACAATGGCTGGGCACACAGGCAGTGACCGCAGAACGGTCACTTCTGGACTTGCTGTTGGGGAACCACTCCACGGAGCCACCTGGCCCGTGGTCCATGTCCACACAAGGATGACGTGCAGAAAACAGCATCCCAGCTCCACGGAAAGCCAAGCCCACAACATATGCTTCTCCTAAAGCCCTGGCGCTTTCCTCCTGGAGAACCACTCCCAGCGGAGCGGATGGGCTCCACAGCTCCTGGCCGAGAAGCTCTGTGCGAGCATCCTACCGTGGCTAGGCCACGTGCCTCCTCTCCTCAGCCCCTCCCAGCTCCTAGGCCTCCACACGGAAGGCCTGCCGGCCCCTCTGCTCTGGGCAACAGCCCGTTTCTCATTGCTCCAGGCCCCTCACCCCTGTGGCCGCACCCAGCTCCCCACAGCAATTTCATGTCCCAGCCTAACCTGGGACAGGTTCCAAACTCACTTCCTCCCCAAGGCCTCCCAGACGGATCTGCCGGCCTACTGCCCTGGCTGGCTTGGCTTTGACCCAAACAAAACAGCTACTTACTTATTCCTGGCCCCGGGCACGCTGCCCCCACCCAACTCCACCCCAAGCAACAGGCTCACTGGCCGTGTTTCCTTTGCCCAGCCATGTTTCCTTTGCCGTGGTCCTTCACATCCTGCTCTGCTGTCTTCCTCACCGGATCGGGCCTCTTAGGAGGCCACCCGCTAGAGGAGAAAAATCATGAGCTGTCAATCAGCTGCAGCTGTCAAGTCTTGCCCCCTCGCCCGCCACCACCCCGCCCCACTCCTTGGCTGTGTGACTTCAGACTTCACTCTTCCTCGGTTTTCTCATCCGTAGAAAGGAAATGAGGGTGCTGGCTCCACTATGTTCAGTTCATTGTAAGGATTAAAAGAAGAACTGTTGGGAAATGCCTGGAACAGAGTCTGAGACATCATAGGCGCCCAGCACACTAAAGTTCCCATCCAAGGGGTCCGGTAGCCGTTCTAGGATTTTATTTCATGGCGCTCACCCAGGGCTGCAGACAAGCCCTTAGCCCACTCAAGGACTCATCTCCCAGAGTCCTCAGACCTAGCCTCGCAGGCCCCGGAATCTTTGGTTGCCTTGAGGGGATGGGAGAGGGGTGGGAGCTGTTGGCCTAGCAACGGGCCTGGGGCTGCTTGGGCTGCAGGAACGGTGAGCTTGGGCAAGACCCAGCCTGTCTCTGAGCTTCCATTTCTTCCTCCTAAGAAAAATCGCCAATAATTAGCACTTCCAATTATGGCTCAGATGCTAAAGAATCTGCCTGCAGTGAAAGCGACCCAGGTTCCATCCCTGGGTGGGGAGATCCCCTGGAGAAGGAAATGGCAACCCACTCCAGTATTCTTGCCTGGAGAATTCCTTGAACAGAGAAGCCTGGCAGGCTACAGTCCATGGGGTCTCAAAGAGTCAGACACCGCTGAGTGGCTAACACACACAAGGAAAATCTCCACCCCGTCAACCACAGGCATTATTACGAGGAACAATGTCTGTGTCCTGAACAATGTAAAGTGCTTATCCCATGAGAAGCAGTGCCCCAGCCGATATAACCAGCTGGGGCTTACCCTGCCCAAACTCATTCCCAGCCAGAACACTAGGGGATTCACCCTGGGATTTATGCCTGGGGGTCAAGGACTTATCTTGTTGAAGTGTTTATACACTTGGGTTATGGCTGGTTAAAAGCATCGGGCCAATTGTTAGACCTGAACACATTAATACTATATTAGTGCTTTAGATCACTTTCTAATAAGGCAAGTCCTCCAACGGATAGGGTGAAATGAGACACACAGGACCAGCAAATTGATGAGAAAAGACACAAGGAGAACAGGGGAGGAAAAACTCGGGTGGGGTGCCCAGCAAAGGAGGGTTGTGAGAAGCCTCAGCTCTGGGCTCTTTAGGAGTTGGGACGATGGGGCAAGGTGAAGACAGCAGGGAAATAAGCGGGGAAGAGAAGGTTTTACTCCCTTCAGAGTTCTTCTGGTCGTATTTCCTGCCTCACTCCATCCCCATCTTCCTCCCGTCCCCGACTCCACCTGCACACTCCCAGGGAAGCTCCGAATGTGAGTTACCGGGTCTGATGCTATTCCTCCTCCCTTGGATGTGGACGAGCCGGCACTCTCCTCCTCCCAACCAGGAGGACAGAGACTGCTGTCCGTGTCCCCAGCCTCCTTGAGCAGGGACAGCAGCCCCCCTCCCCAGGCGCAGCTCAGGCCCTAATTACACCCTCCATCACCTTCCCACTGAGGCTGAAATGGGGACACATCGCTCACCAGGCAGTGGCAGCGACCTTCACAGGCCATTTCACCTCCGTCCAGCCCCCGACTCGCCCAGGACCAAGTGCTCTCTCAGCTGGAGCTGTCTCTCCGGGCCCAGCAGAGCCAAGTGCAGCCGGCAGAGACATAGCCTACGAGGGGGCAGGAAAGGTAGGCTTCAGCTCGTGGCCACACAAGAGGGCAACAGAAAGGGCTTTAGCCTCAGCGGCTCATTTCCGGAAGGCTTGGGGACTGGATGAAAAGCCTTATAGTTGCCAATCTTAGACTTGGGGACCAAAAAAATTGAGTGCAACCTTAGACTCTATTTATTGCAAAGTGATGCTCAAAACATAGGGATGTGACAGGTCCCTGGGTTTTGCACAGTTAGGCCCCATCTGGAATTTTGCCTTCAGCTCTAGAAGTCAGTTTGAAAAGAGATATTAACAAAACAGAGACCATCACGGTGGTTTAGGTTGAAGGACCATGTCAGATGAGGAAGAGGTGGGACCTACAATAGTTCAGAACACAGGCCTCCAGAGTCAGCTTCCTGGGTTCACATTTGAGATTCAATAAATGCTCAACAAATATAAGCCAGCATTAGTGTTAGTATTGATTACTGTATTATTATTTGTATCTGTGGTGGAAATTTAGTCTCTCAGTCATGTCTGACTTGTTGCAACACCTTGGACTGTAGCCCATCAGGCTCCTCTTTCCATTGGATTTCCCAGGCAAGAATACTGGAATGGGTTGCCCTTTCCTCCTCCAGGAGATCTTTCCAACACAGAGATTGAACCCCAGTCTCCTGCATTGCAGGCAGATTCTTTACCACTGAGCACCAGGGAAGCCCATTATCTGTACCTACATCAGTATTAACATTCATATTTATACTCATGTTGGTGTTGGGGTTCATGTGGGTGCCCAAGGATACTCCCTGCTGCATTTGGGCCCTGGCTGGTATTCAGGGGGAGCCCCAGTCCTGAGGATGAGACACAATAGAGAGAGGGGCTCTGGGTTTTAATTGAAACAGGACTCAGCTAGCAGCAGGGCCCAGGGCTGGCACCCCCCAACCCCGGCAGAGTGAGGCCACGGGCAAGGTGAGGCGAGCTGGCAGGGTGTTTCTCCAGAGCATAGAGAGCAGGTGCCCCAGTCAGGAATCTGAGGCTGAGAGCTGAGGGGCTGCACTCCAACCCCCCGAGGGAGTGTACACACCCACCGCAGGGCCTAGAGAGGATGGATGTGCTTTGAGTTCAGAAACCTAGGAGTTCCTCTAGCATGGCCACTTGATGAGCTGTGTGACTCTGTGCAAATTACTTAACCTCTCTGAGTTCCCATTTCCTCATTTGAAACAGAGTGGCTGCTTCACAGGATGGGGAGAGACTTCGCTAGACCCATACTCTGGACGTAATGAAATGCCCGCTCCATGTGCAGGGCAGGTGCAGAGGTCTCTTAGGTGTCAGTGGTACAGCTGATGCCACCCCACCTGCGGGCCCCTGTCCCCTTAGCCACAGTGACCCTAGTCATGGATCCAGGCAGCCCGAAAGTCCTGGGAGAGGCAGAGTGCAGCTGCGCGCCCCGCACGGGCTGCCGCCTCTATTCCCTCCTCTCAGACCCAGCCCAGGCTCTTCAGCTCTGGAGGGCTTGGAGGGCCCTTCATTTGCCGCCCTGTAATTTGTTGTCCCTGTTGTCTTGAGGAACAGAAGAGAAATATTGTCTCCAGCCAGAGCTGCAGGAGGCAGACACCTCAAAAGGCAGTGGCTCGGGCAGCAATAATTGCCCTGATTGGAAGGCATTTTGCCCAGTTGCTGGGAAGTACGGGAAATGCAGACAGGTTGCCGGAGCCGAGGGGTTCCAGCGAACCCTGGGGGCTCGTGGTTCCCTTGAAGAATGAGCTCTGGGCTCCACACACCAGATTGCTGTTATTTCCTTCTGCCTGCAGCAAACTCCCTGCTGGAGTGACTGATGCCCTCAGTTTCCCCCTGGCTCCCCACCCACCATCTCCCCAGCCTCACCTCAGTTATCTCAGGAGACAGAATCCTAGCCCCGCTCATAAATCTGCTCCCTGGATGCATATTTCCTGAGTGCCTGTGTATCACCAAGTTATGTGCTAGGTGCTTGGGATGCGCTAGGGAACAAAACAGATCCCTGCACTGAGGAGGCAGACTCTGAACAAAACATAATAAATAAGTAAAATATATAATGCTGCAGTGTGTCAGGTGATGGAAGGGAGACTTTAGACAAAGCAAAGTGAGGCAGAGCAAGAGTGCTAGGGCAGGGCCCCCCCCGCAAGGGGAACCTCCCACGAGGCTCTTCCCCCTCCCTGTCTCTTATA
>SJXQ01003120.1:0-13454 GCA_006408695.1 Aepyceros melampus | reverse complement strand
TAACCCACCGCCAGCTGCTATTTCAGAGAAAGAGAGCTCTGACCTCCCCTAGACTCCTGTTCCCACACCGACCAGCCAGGACAGCCCTCCCAGGTAGCTTACATTTTACAAAGAACTTTTTTTATATTATTTATTTATTTATTTATTTATTTATTTGACTGTGCTGGGTCTTAGTTGCGGCATGTGGGATCTAGTTTCCTGACCAGGAATCAAACCCAGGCCCCCAGCACTGGGAGCATGGAGTCTTAGCCACTGGACCACCAGGGAAGTCTGTACAAAGGACATTTAACATGGAAAATCCCATTTATTCCTCTCTCAAGCACACTCTTGGCTAAGTGTGCCTATTCCCATTTTGTGGTTTAAGAAAACAGGGGCTCCAGAAGGTTGAGTAACAAAGATCAAGGTCACACAGGTCTGGGAAGTGGTGTTTCTCAAATGTAGCCGAAACGCGGATTTCCCTCCTAGCTCTTGACTACCCTGCAGTGTGGCTCTTACTCTCTGATCTCATTCCACCCAGAACAATCCCATGAGCCAGGAATAATAAAGCCCATTTTGCTGACAGGAAACAGACTCAGAGAGTCTAAGCAACCTGCCTAAAGCCACACAGCAAAGCAAATGGCAGAGCCAGGGCTTTTCCTCGATCCACCTCCTCTCCCAGGGCTCTCTCCCTGCCCAGCAGATCCTACATCTTCTTACATCAGCTTGTCCCCCCTTCCTCCAAGCCCTCCAAAGACAGACCCCAGTCCTCTCCGCAGCCAGACCTCAGCTCTCCTTGAAGTCCTTCATTCATGGCCTTCAGCCACCCCTATGAGCACTAAAAAGAAGAGAAAAGATAGATGGCAATAAGAACTGTGTTCAACTATTTTACTTAAGTCATAATCATTCCTAATCTAAATTTGCAGGAATGTGTTACACAGTCTAATCGTTCACATATATTGTACTGTGGTTTCAATTTAGTGAAAATTAAAAGCCATTGAGAAGGCAGAAATATGTTAGATGCACGTCTCCCCAATTACAGTCCTCAGTTGATAGAGCACGGCCGAGTTTTTTGACTCAGGGGTGGTTGCTGTCTGCTCTGATTTGGGTGTATTTCCAGTAGCTCTGTCACGTACAGTTAAAGGCTCAGAAGTCCAGAGCAAGGTGAAGACCCTCCCGGCTGTGGTGTCGGGGCAAGGGAAGGGCTGGGGGTTTGGACTCACCGCTCCTGATGGCACAGTCACCCAGCTGGGGTCTGCTAACCCTTCAGCCTTCACCCCCCCAACTCCAGCTCTCCCTCCAGCCCCACTCCAGTCCAGACTGGACGCGCTCTTTCTGACCTCCAGGCCTGTGCGTGGGCCGCCTCCTAAGTCAGGAACACCCTGCATCCCTGGTTTATCCGTCCATCTCCCACCTGTCCCTTGGGTTTCAGCTTAGATGTGATGACCCCTGTGAACCTTCTCCGAGAACCACAGTGCCCAGTGGTGGCTCTCCTGCACACTGTCAAGACACCAGGCTCCTCACTGGAGCAGCCATCACTCTCCGTTATCATCATCCACGGCCCCTCCCCGTAGACCACCAGCTCTTTCAGGTCTGACTCTGTCTTGTCCCTGAGCCTGGTCCCAGTAGGTGGTCAATGAACATTCACGGGGTGGACCAACAACCCTGAGCATTTGCTCACTGATTCGTCCCCCTCTGACACTTTCAGAGCCCCAGCCACACATCTACCTCTGGGCTTCCCCGTGAACTCAACCAGGTGTCTTCCTTGTATGACAGAGGGACCACAATGACCCCCCAGCTGGTCAATGGCCAAAGGATGTGAGTACCGGGAGTACCGGCTCCCAGCCTCCTGCCGCCCTGCCTTGTGATCGCCGCCTGTCTAGACGTGGACAGGGCTGTAGTAAGGTCCTCAGGGCTCAGAAAAGGTGGTGAGGCTTGATGTGGCATTGTAAAAACTGGCTTTGAGGCCAAAAGACACAAGTTCAGTTCCCACTTCTGCTCCATACGTGGTGTGACTGAACAACTCATCCGATCCATCTCTGAACCTCTACTGTAAGGTTAGCAAAGGAAGCGGGAGGACAATTTTTTCTACCTGTCTCAAAGAGTTATATAAAGATCCAGTGACCAGCAAGGCATGCGGGGGACTACCTACTTCAAGGGGGCAGTGCTCGTGTGAGCACAGAAGCCACAAGACACCCCCCAACTCGTGTACAGGCCGGGGACTCGGCAGGACAGCGCTGTAACTTGACCGTGACTCCAGCTCAGTCAGGTTACCTCGTTGCCCAGTTCCTCCATAAAGATTTAGACCAGGGAAGTGGCAGCGCTCAGCAGTGGGATGCTTATAGACTTGGGCTCTGGGTCCCTCACGAACTGGGACATGTGACGAGGGCACTCTCTGATTCGAGACCCTCAGTGCCTCTTCCCAGCCAAACGTCCTGCTGTGTTTTCCCAGACATACACGGTCACGTGAGCTCATCCCTCACTTCCCGGCATGGACCGGCGGCTGCAGTGGGGAGGGATCCTGGGGCTGAGTGATGCTCTCCAACAGAGAGTTTGTTTTTAAAGAGAGGAAGTCAAGAATCGTGTTCCAAGCTGCCGAGGGAATTGGGAAGGCAGACGGCCATTACTCAGGTTGGAATCCCGCCAGGCCTTATGATATCATATTTATTTGCCAAGAAAAACACCTCCCTGACTTCTCTCAGACACTGAGGGGGAGCCAAGGCCCAACCAATAGTGCTTTGTGCAGAAGGCTGAAGACACACAGACGGAGACGAGTGATAACAGTGCCCGTTTTGTTTATAAAGGATGTTTAGCTAGATGGACCCCCAGAGTTTGCCAAGCACTGCGGACAGGTGAACAGACAGCTTGAAGGGCTGGGCCCAGGCCCCTTCCTTCCCTTGAGCCTTCTTTGCCATTTGGCATGAAGGTGGAAAATCAAGCAGCCTCCTACCCAGGCCTCTGGTTCCAAGCACTGATAAGAAAGCAAGGCATCCAAGTGCACCCTGTGGATAAAAGTCCCCACATACTGTCTTGGTAAAGGTTCATTTCAAGAGCCACGCAAATAAGTGCAGAGTTATGTGATAGCCAATGGTTGAGTTACTGTTACTGGGGTCCAGCCTGTTGGTTGTGAGATGTGCATGGAGCAGGCACCCAACCTGCGACCGTGACTAAGTCACATTGAGGAAGGTCTTCCTCAATCATAACAAAACCCCTCTGGCTTCAGCTTAGGTCCAGTGGGACAGAAGGAGCAGAGCTGGTAGTACTGACATCTGCTATTCTGAGCACCGTGGTACTAGAGGAGAGCAAATTTCCATGCAGAAAATTTGGAAGGGCCACCTTTCCTGTGCTCTGCTGCCTGACCAGCAAGGCTGGGCCAAACCCATGATGGGAACTGAGCCAGAGAAACACATACAAAATGGTTTTTCAGGCCCCTGGGGGCCATGTGATGGAGAAGGATGAAGTGGGTCATCTGAGAGTCCAGGAACATGAGCTTTGACAAGCTCCACGGTCAGTAGGAAGGAAGAGCATCAGCAGGAGTTGGCCAGACCATGTAGACGTCTTGTATCAGGTCTAGATCTGGGCAGAGGGCTGGGAACCGCTATACCTGGGCCCTGGACGACTGGCTGGGAACACCCTCTCCCCAGTAGCTGGACTGTGCTCCCAGGACCCATGTGTGTTATTTCTTTGCCTCAGTCGAGCACACAGCCCATGGCTGCAAGCAAGCAGTGGTTACCCTGACCCCCGCCAAGTTGTATTTCTCAAATTTCGCTCACGAGGATGGCTTGGTGGCAGATACACCATCTCATTTTCCTAGAGGTCCTGAGGGGCAGCCACCAGATTGCACTCGCTGAATGTCAGCTATGTTAAACTAACACATTCACATCATTGAAAAAACCCTATTTACACATAATAAACATGGGGACGGATGCCACAGAGGAAATAATACAGTATTGATTAAAACAATGGCCTGTAATGCCTTCTGAAAGGCTGCAGTCACCAGCAGTTTCCTCAGCGGGCTGCTCACAGGCAGCTCCCTCCCTGGGGGCCTTGAGCTGTCACTACCCGGATAGAGAAGAATGGGCGTTTCCAACCCCCTCCCACCAGCCCAGATCCAGGAGGCTACCTTTGTGGAGCCTTCGCTGCAGGCCAGGCACTGTACTCAGTGACGGATCTCTGTCTGTCCCCACAGCAGCTCCTCATTATTATTTCCATCTTACAAAGATACAAAGAAGGAAGCGGAGGAGTTAAACGTCTTGCCGCGGGCTGTGCAATTAGTACGTGGTGGGGCTGGGATTTGAAGCTGGGCCCCTCTGAGTCCACAGCACACTATCCGCACTATGTTAGCTCTCTTGTGTGTTGGTTTGATATCTAAGAGGGTGAGAGAGAGGCCCCTTGTATTAGGCCGTGCACTAGGTGTCGGGGGTCTGGGTGAGACTGTTATCAGTTGATTTGGTGATGCTGGAGTCGGGGCGGTGGGGGCCGCTGGCAGGGAGGCTCTGTGAGCAGCTCGGCCATGGCCATGATCCTCGCTATCTTGCGCTGGGAAGAAGGCCTACAGTTTTGGCAGATCTGGGGATTTCGGAATCTCAGAAATGGGAAAGCTCATTTTAGAAAGATAACTCATTGCCTGGGGCGGCTGGCAAGCCAAGAGCAGAAGCATACTGTCCCTGGTAACCACGCCGCCCCCGCGATTCCACAGGAGTTCACCCACAGCCAGCGGAGGACAGCAGGAGGGTCTGCAACCAGGTCGCTGGGCAGACAGAGGAGATGCCCTCTGAGAGCACACGGGAGGCGGAGGGCCAGGGGAGCAGGCCAAATGTGGCGGGGTTACTTTCCATGATGAGGAGTAGCTGGTTTAGGGCAACTGAGGACGAGAGGGTCTGATGGCCAAAAATAGACAGCAGTATCCACCCCACCCTACCCTAACCCGGCAGGAATCAGAAGCTCTTCTCTGCGCTCTGTGACTTTGGGGGAGTTGCTTGAGCTGTCTGAGCCTCAGACCAGGAATAGGGATGGTCCTACTTCTATGTCAATGTTGCAAAGACTTAATAAGAAAATGAGCGTGAGGCGCTCAGGAGGCTCTGGCCAAACGTGCGGTCAGCTCTCAATGGACCTGAGTGCAGAAGGGATACACGTCCTCTGGGGACCCAGGAGGACCCCCTGCATCCATCTCCCCCCTCCCCCCCTGACCCAGAGCTGAGGGTGTCTGCCTGCCCCTCAGCTGGCCCTGCCCAGCAGCTGGATTCAAACGGTAAATGGGTAGATTCTGCATTTGCTAAAATCCTTGCTTTGCAGGGTTTCTCTTTCTTCCACTGTTGGAGGGATTTCCACTAAACCTTCTAACCGTATCTGGATTATTGCTTCCGGCGGCATCAGGGGAGCACGTTCTGATACCAACTCGTACAGGCAAAACGCGGAATGCAGAAACACAAACTGGGGTGCAGGGTGGCTGGTGAAGGTGCCCACTGGGGCTGCTGGCAAAACTCGGCAACCAGGCAACAGCGCAGCCTCAGAGGGGGCAGCGGTGGGAGGGGGACCCTGGTTCACCCCAAGCAAGGAGGTCACAGGAGTTCAGCCCCTGCTGGACAGGTGAGAAACCTGATGTTCAGAGAGGTTCAGTGATTTGCTCAAGATCACCCCATAAGGCCAGACCAGTCCAAGTAAAGGGGAGGATCCTGGCTTGGCATCAGACAGACTTGGGTTCCAGCTTTCCTGCCATTTTGCTGTGCGATCTTGGGCAGGTTGAGTAAACCCCGACAATCTGTTTCCCCTTTGGTGAAATGAGACTATGAGAACCTACCGCATAGACCGGGGGGCCACCTCTCCACCTCTCCCCTATCCCTCCTTATTCTCAGGATGCTAAGGAAGAAGCAGTGAGTGAAAACAGGGTTCTAAATGTGCAGAGAGACTGGGCTAGGGGGATGCCTTCCTGGGCTGCCAGCATCCCAGTCCCCAAACTCCTGTGGGTTGTTTCTCTTGGAGAAGAGGAAGACCATGTGTTCAACTTCTGAGTCATCAGTTGGAAGAGGGATTTGTCTTATTCCCTGTGCCCTTGTGGGACAAACAAGTCATAGTTGCAGGGCAGTCAAGGATATTTAAGCTAAACAGAAACGAATTTTTTAATTATTTTGTGTGTGTGCTTAGTCGCTCTGTTATTTCCGCTCTGCAACCCCATAGACTACAGCCCGCCAGGCTCCTCTGTCCGTTGGATTTTCCAGGCAGAACTCCTGGAGGGGGGTTACTATTTCCTACTCCAGAGGATCGTCCCAACACAGGGATCGAACCCCACGTCTGTTGCGTCTCTTGCACTGTCAGGCAGGTCCTTCACCACTGGTGCCACCTGGAAGAAGGAAAAGCACAGTCCTGAGAGGTAATGAGCTCCCCGTCACTCGAAGAATCCAAGGGGGATACCATGTGACTACTTCTCAGAGATGCTGCAGAGGGGATGCTGAGAGGGTGCACCTGAGTGCTTTCAAAGGCAAGGAGTAGTCCCTTCATTTCTTGGCCAGTTACTCTCCCTGACGGCAAGGATGAAGTCCAGGACAGAGGAAGGACGGCCAGTTTCTAGAATGTCGGTCTCCAGAAAGGATCCCCCACCCTGGGTATTGGACCCCCACTGATCCACAGGTGGCCCAGACTTTCTTCCTTGGATTCTGCCCTCTGCCCCCTGCCATCGACCTGAGTCCAGAAATCTAGCAACTGAATTTGTTTTAGGTGACATTTTGATGAATTTAGACCCAAACTCACTCATCTTATTGATCCTACAGAAAATGTTCATCCTTTAAAGACCACCCAACTGCATACCTAATCCACGCGCCATACTCTGGATCGATACAAAATGCTGCTGAGACAAACGCGTTGCAAGCCCTTTACTGAAAGAAGGCTTTGCGACATTCAGGTCACACTCCGCTCCAGCCAACAGGACCTCCCTGACACGTGGGGACATGCCGAGTGGCAGTCAGCAGAAGTCACAATTTCTAAGCGCACTAGGCTGCTGGCTGCTGACGGCTGTGGGACTGGGACCCAGCATTTATCCACCCTGGGCCTTAGTTTCCTCCTCTGAGAAATGGGAGACTAACAGAGCCCTCACCAATTCTGGGTGGAGGAATTGACATAGCTGTGTATCATGGTGCCCAGCATAAAGAGTGGCTCACTAAGCCTAGTGCCTGTCCTCCAGCTATGTCCCAGCACAGAAAACTTCACCTGTGGCTTAGCAGTCTCCTGAGCTTCAGCTGATGAAAAAGTCCCCAGAAACAAAGCACGAAGGAAGAGAAGGAAAAAAGTAGCAAGCTCCCATTTGCATGTGCACCTACCCTCAGAGCAGCGGCCACACTGGCCCTGGCCACACACAGGCCCAGGGGTCGTTCCTGACACACACCATCCCTGCCAGGGTGACGTCAGCTCTATGCACAGCATTCTGCAGGTGGTGATGCTGAGGCCCCGTGACTTGTCCAAAGGATGCGTCACTTCCTACCCCTAAGTGGTGTGTCTTCAAAGTAAGCTCAGGACGGCAAGCTTTGTCTGTCTCTTCACCATATCCATAGCAAGCAGAACCAACTCAGAATGAGCACTCAACAAATATGGAAGAAATGAATGAGTGAATGAAAAACAGAATCAAAGATGAAAACCTGAATGACTTGAAACTTAACCACGTAAGGCTGACCCCCATCAGGGGCTGATTCAGGCACATTTCTGAAAAAGGAAGGTCCAGTGAAGGACGAAGAAATGCAGAGTCCTGTTCCCAAACCATCAGATAGTCTCAGATCTGAACACCCCCCACCTGCCCTGCAGTCCTCCAAGACGTAAGGGTAGATTGTCCCAGCCTATTAAGTGTGTGTTTACTGAGTGGCTACTATGTGCCAGACTCTACACTTGGGTAGCAGATTTGCAAAGGTCAGTAAAGGTGGTCCCCACCTCAGTGTCAACACGGGCAGCACAAAAAATAACAAATCAGTGTTGCAGTCACAGGAAGTTTCATAGCTACAGTGCTTGCAAGGCAGAGGGGTGTCCAGGGTAGGGGTGCCCAGCTGCATGGATGAGAGAGGGCCACAGGGAGAGGGAGTGTCCTCGGGGGTAGGGGAATGAACCATGGGCAGGATGGGATGAATGTCTGAGGGGAATGCAGGAATCCCTGGTGGAAGGAACAGTGAGGTCCAAAAACTGGAATCAGAACTAGTCTTCACAACTAGTGCTGTGGAGGGCAGAGGGCGGGTCAGGAAACAAGACTGGGAGGGACGCAAGGGAGAACATCCCCCCCAGTCCAGGACTGAAGGACACAGCCCTGTCCCCTGTGGCTCTGGTCAGATCTCCTTGCTCCTCTGAGTGTTAATTTCCTCCTCCATGTAAGGTTAAAGTGGGTGATTTCTAAGTTCCCTTCTGGTTCTAACATTCTATGACATTTCTGACTAATGCACAAAATCAAATATGTACACAAGACCAGAGGCATAAGAAAAATACACAAAAAAAATGTGGATTAATTTTGTGCAGAGTAAGAACTGAATGGCAAACCTGTTAAACCTGTGGCGTCACCACCCAGCCTCAAGTCCTGGTTCCCAGAGCCCGGTGGTCCCTCCCCAGCCCTCAAGGGAAGGGAGGCTCCCCGTTGTCCCCTGGGAAGTCTCACCAAGTACACTAAACACCCCCAGTTGATGGCACAGCAAAAGCAGTCAGGAGGGTCTCCCTGCCTTCATTCTGGGCCAGGGGCAGGCACTGAAAGTACTCCTCAGCCCCCAGAGCTTCCAAGACTTAGAAGAAATGCTCTGGTCAAGAGTGGTGGGAAGCCGTCACGGCCCCCAGTTCCCTGTCAGCATCACTTCCAAGCTACAATCTCCAAGGAAAGGGAGGTCTTCAGACCCAAAACTGCTAAATTTAGAGGGCTTTTCGGGGTCCTTTTGGTAAGAGGCTGGGCTTCCCTGATAGCTCAGTTGGTAAAGAATCCACCTGCAATGCAAGAGACCCCAGTTCAATTTCTGCATCAGGAAGATCCACTGGAGAACGGACAGACTACCCACACCAGCATTCTTGGGCTTCCCTGGTGGCTCCAGCTGGTAAAGAATCTGCCTGCAATGCAGGATACCTGGGTTCGATGCCTAGATTGGGAAGATCCCCTGGAGAAGGGAAAGGCTACCCACTCCAGTATTCTGGCTTGGAGAATTCCATGGACTGTATAGACCATGGGATCACAAAGAGTCAGACATGACTGAGCAACTTTCACTTTCACTTTGAGTTTGAGAGGGGATAGCACCAGCCTCTTTGACAATACATGAAAGCCACATTTTTCTCCCCAGAAAAATGCCTACCTATGCCTCAGGGCTATGTTTGTTGGGAGTGAGGGGCTGTTTTGTTTTAATATTTACTCATTTATTTGACTTCACCAGGTCTTAGTTGTGGCACACGGGATCTTTAGCTGTGGCATGCAGACTCTTAGTTGTGGCATGTGGGATCTGGTTCCCTGACCAAGGATTGAACCCGGGCCCCCCTGCATTGGGAGCGCAGAGTCTTAGCCACTGGACCACCAGGGAAGTCCCTACGCCTCAGTTTTATATGCAGATTCAGAAGAGTGTAAGAACTCCTGAGGGAAGTCCCCTTGAGGTCCTCAGACGCCGGGTTAAGTTCCCTGCCTTAGATCAAATTCTCTATTTTGCAAATGAGAACTCTGAGACCCAGAAAGAGTAGTGACTCACCCAAAGTCACCCAGCTAATTAGAGCCAGATCCCCAGGAAAATGGGGCCAGTATCTGCCTCGAGCAGGGCAGCTCCCGGCAGGACACAACATCGCTGGTGCCTGACCCAGAGCCAGGCTCCTAGCAGAGGGCAGGGCCAAACTCTGGCCGGGAACAGAGGAGAAGGGACCATCCGGCCCCCACTGACAGGTGCTCTCCTCTGGGAACTGGCTGGTCCCCAGCGCTTTCAGCTTCTGCTGCCTCTCTGTCTGTGGTCTTCCCACAGCCAGGAGAAGGGACTCGAGCTCCCTGGCTCCGCCGCACCCTCCGAGTAGCCAGTGTGACACAGGGCAGGCTCCACTCCACTCCACACACAGAAGGCTCCTTAGGCAAAACCAGGAGAATTGCGCCTCCTTGCTGGTGTTCACAGGGCGGCCAACAAGCCCTCATGGTGTAAGCAGGAGATCTGGGCTTGGGAGTGCTAATTACGCTACAGGAAGTAAGGGTGCAAGGGGGGCAGGATTTATGAGAACTTAGGCTGTGAAGTCAGACAGAGGCCCAGATTCAAATCCTGGCTCAGCCATTGATAGAGGAGCTGGCCCTTGGCCATATATATTTAACCTCTCCAAGCCCCAGCATCCTCATCTGTGCAATTGGATGACCATGGTACCTCCTCAGAGGACTGGTGTAAGAATTAAAGGAGATAATTTGTATAGAGTGCTTAACACCATGCCTGGCAATACATTTTCGCTGCTTTTGTCACACTGCCCCGGGGGTCCCCAGGGTTGTGGAGCTGCACTTTCTGAATCTCACACCCAGCGACTTGCTGACACCGTGGTAACAAGGTAGAGAGAAATTCCTCTTCCTGATCTTCGGAGTATTTGCTGAAGAGTGCAGCAGGAGGCGTCTGCAGAAGTCGGGAAAGAACTTACTGTGGTCGTCAGAAGCTGCCCGTGGAGAAGTCGTGAGCGTGCCCTCCCTGGAGATTTCGAAGCAAGGCCTGACCTTCATGAAACTGTTGAATGGCTGTTCTGCCAGGCGGCAAGGGAGTGAACACATGTGCTTCTCCTGGTTGGACCCCGGCCACTTCAGCTCGGTGGTCGGCCAACACAGCGCGAAGCCTGGAGAGGCGGGGGAGATGGACCAGAAACCACAGGTGGAGGCCCTCAGTCACATCTATGAAAGGCCTGGAAGCGGAAAATGGTGGACAGAGCTCTCCTCAAATGTGAAGGCTCCACCGGTGGTGAGGACATCCTACTCTCAGGACAGAGAACAGATGGGAGAGGGGGCCTCAATGGTCCTTCTGCTGATTTTTCCGGTGTGAATATTCCCACCGTGACTGACGTGAGGATTGCCTGTGTGGCATTGTGAAACACCATTGTCAGCAAAAAAATGTTGCCTGCCATACTGGTAAACAAGCGATATTGCAGACGGCAGTCTCCCACTATGGTGAGCCCTGAGGATCTCAGGATGGAAACAAGACGCCCACCATCAAGCAGTCAGTCACTGCAGCACTCCCGACCATGCACCCTGGGGATACTGGGATAAGAACAGCTGAGGTGCATATGAAAGGAATGAGCCCAGACTCTTGTGTCTCCCCATAATTAGCAGAAAAATGCTAAATTTCTTAACTTGAGATGGCTGGTTTTCTTTTAATTGACTGTCATCTTTTGATGTTCAGAATACCTGGTCTTTTTTTGCAAAAACTCACATATATATCCTGGTCCCTCCCTTACCTCTCTCCTAACTATCTCAGAGGTTGCATTCCAGGCTTAAATCCTTTTTTGTCTGGCAAATAAAACATAATTCTCAGCTTTTAGTTGTGCATATTTTTTTTTCAGTCGACATAGTGCTGGGAAGAGATACCCAAGCCCGTGCTAGGTCCTCGTTCCACTGGCTGCAAACGCCCGCATCCCAGATCCGCAGGACAGGCCAGGGGACTGTGGGATCCCTGGGCTCCAGTCCCACCTGAGTCCTTGTGAAGAACAGGCTGGGGCAGCTTGTCCTGAAGGCAAGTTTGTCCTTCTAATGAGTTGCCACCTACCTCCCTATACCCTGCACCCCATCCGACCTCTCCCCAAAGTCCTGTGGTCAGTCTGGCCTCTCCTCCCTGCCCAACCATGATCCTCACCTGGGCCCCTTGTGGCCAGTCTTGCAGATGCTCGGCGGCGGGACACCATCCTCCAGGTGCTCCCAGCTTTGTCTACATGCCTCTTAAATGAGGGTTTACAGGGCTAGGCTCTACTCTCCCTGAGCGGGGCCCGGTGGAACCTTCCATCCCTTGCTTGAACTTGACCTGTCATGAAAGGCTCTTTATCTGGATCTATATAAGTATTTGTTCTGACTCCTTGACTAGTTTCTAAGACTCCGAGAGTCTGTCTTAACTTTCTCCCTCCACCACCCAGTGCCTAGTGTGTGCCCTGCGCTTGCTCTGCAGTTACTCGCACCTGCTGACGAGGTTGGCAACGACTGTCTTCAGGCCGTTGGCTCTTCTGATTCTGCACAGTACCAGCCTGGAATCTATGCGACCACGCTAGCCAGGGGCGACACCCCCATCAGGACCGCCACCACCCAGCCCTTTCCCCCAGGAGCTGAGCACAGCGGCCCCCTGCGCTGCTATAAGCATTCCTTTACAACAGTTTGGAAGCCTTGATTCAAACTACAGAACCAGAGCCCTCAGGCAAACAAACCTCCGTCCTAGAGAATTTCATTCCTGCCCTGACTTACAGCACACCTCTTCCCTTTAAAACAGCATGTCATTTTATTGTTCTAACTCCCGTGTGTTAGGCACTTGCAATGTGCCCAACCTTGATTGCACACCTTTGGGCAGGCAATAGGGACACCCACCTCTCTCCTTACCTCCCAGCTTTCTGCATCAATTACCTCCACTCGTCATCACAGCCCAGGAGGTCTCCCTTTCATAAACGTAGGAGACGATGAAGGAGCACACTCAGATCAAGAGCCAAGTGGCGGTGGGAGGGCCGCGCTGCAGTGTGAGGAGTCCCACGGGCCGTGGGGTCAATGGTGCGGCGTTCCTATGTTGACCCCCCCCCCTTGGTCTCAGGATCCTGGAGAGGAGGACCTGGCTGTCCTGTCCAAAGTTTATAAGCCAGGACCTCCTACTCACCAGGCCCCGGGCTTAAAGTCCTCTGCGTGTCTAAGACCAGGTTACAGCACTGGGTCCTCCAGCCAGAGAACCTTCTCCAGATTATCCAGAGATATCAATATAAATCCTCCTGCAGTCAGGACCGGCCACCAGACTCCTTCCCACGGCTGCTGTCCTCTGTGGACCAGCCAGAGGCTGAATCAAGGTCCATGATTGTTTCCAGTGGGGCATCGGAGGCATCATGGATCCCACTGCCCACAAGCCCAGACACCTCTGAGCTCCGTTGCTCCCAAACAGAGCAGGAGCTGCTCAGGTCATTCCTGGAACCACCCGTACCTGCTCCCGGAAGTAGTAAACAGCCCACAGCTGGCCCAACCAACAGGTTGGTGAGGGCAGGTGGTGAATAAATCCCATTGTCCCTTCAGGGGAGATTTGTTTAGGTGTCAGCTAGTCTGGAACTCCTTCCCATCCTCCCACCCACCATGATAGGCAAGCCTGTGTTTTCCTCTCCCTCTCTCACACCATCTCAGCACCCTCCTCCTCGTCCTGGCGGGGTCATCAAGTTCACGGCCCCAAAAGGGGTCACCTCTCTGGGGCTTGGCTATCAATGTGCGCAGAGCTCGCCCAGCCCCATGGCATGCCTATTAGCAATCAGCCTCCTGCTGGACCGGCCTTGTGGTAAATAAACTTTCATGTTCTTATTAAGTGATG
>SJXQ01003119.1:495304-548664 GCA_006408695.1 Aepyceros melampus | reverse complement strand
TGCTGAAGAATTGATGCTTTTGCACTGTGGTGTTGGAAAAGAATCTTGAGCGTCCCTTGGACTGTAAGCAGGTCCAACCAGCCCATTCTAAAGGAGATCCTGGGTGTTCATTGGAAGGACTCATGCTAAAGCTGAAACTCCAATACTTTGGGCACCTCATGTGAAGAGTTGACTCATTGGAAAAGACCCCGATGCTCGGAGGGATTGGGGGCAGGAGGAGAAGGGGACGACAGAGGATGAGATGGCTGGATGGCATCACCAAGTCAATGCACATGAGTTTGAGTAAACTCTGGGAGTTGGTGTTGGACAGGAGGTCTGGCGTGCTGTGATTCATGGGGTCGCAAAGAGTCAGACACGACTGAGAGACTGAATTGGAACTGGAACTGGCTGTAGGTTAGAGAGAGGCAATTCTATTAGATGCAAGGTCACACCTAGTCTTAGGTCGCATCCTTTGGGCATGAGCAGTCAGTCTCTTTATCTCTGAGAATGCTGTTTGTAAGCTTTTGAATCCAGATCCACAAAGCTTACTTGATGCCAGAAAGTTGAGGCAAGGTCTAATTTAATTATAGAAACCCGAAACCCGAAGCTTTACTCCTCTTTTAAAGTAAAAATACAAATCTAGCTCCTTCCTTTTAAAGTAGGAGTTCTCTTCTTTGCTGCATGGTTTTTAATAATTCTTTTGTTCTTTAGAAATCAAATAAACAGATAAAAAGAAAAGGAGAAAAACTTTAAAAATATATATTTTTAAATATTTAAATATAACCATGTTCTGTTTCTTTAGCTATAACTGAATGAAAAACAGATCATACGATTTCATTTGTTTTGTTTGATTACGTGTACTCTTAGTAATAATTATGGATTTGGTCACAATGGCAGAATGAAATGATATTGAAGTATAATACTGGTGGGGCACTCTGTGGAATAGAAACAATTGCTGTTTGAACAAGAGCTAGAAATTTTAATGCCAAGTCTCGCCAACATTTAAAGAGGATATGACAGGCATGAAACTAATACTAAGTGCTCTAGGTGTTAAATGGACATAAACACCCTGACCATGGCTATGCTACTTAAACTCTATTATCCTCACATTCATTTGTTATGTACAGGGATTAGACTAACTGATCACTGAGATCTATTTGAGTTTAGAATTCTATAACTCTCGTGTATAATTTTTTTTTTGCAGATTTATCAATTTTTTTACTGAAGTAGAGTTGAGTTACATTTTGTTTGTTGCTGCTGTACAGCAAAGTGATTTGGATATACATATATGTATATATTTATGCATTCTGTTAATATTCTTTTCCATTATGGTTTATCATAGCATATTGAATTAGTTCTTTGTGCTATACAGTAGGACTTTGCTGTTTATTCATTCTATGCATAAAAGCCTGTATTTGCTAGCCCCATCCTCGCACTCCATCCCTCCCCCTTGATAATCACCAGCCTGTTCTCTATGTTTTGGTTCTGTTTCTGTTTCATAGAGAGGTTCATTTGTGTTATATTTTAGATTCCATGTGTAAGTGGTATCTTAACGTTATTTGTCTTTCTCTTTCTGACTTACATCACTTAGTATCATAATTTCTAGCTGCATCCATGTTGCTACAAATGGCATTTTTTAAATCACCGAGTGGTATTCCATTGTATATATGTGCCACATCTGCTTTATCCATTCATCTGTCACTGTCAATGGATGTTTAGGTTGTTTCCATGTCTTGGCTATTGTGACTAGTGCTGCTATGATGGGCTGCATGTATGTTTTTCAATTAGAATTTTGTCTGGATCTGTGCCCAGGATAGGGATTGCTGGATCATATGGTAACTCTATTTTTAGTTTTCTGAGGAATCTTCATGTTGTTTTCCACATGAACTGTGGTGCTGTAGAAGACTCTTGAGAGTCCCTTGGACAGCAAGGAGACCAAGCCACTCAATCCTAAAGGAAATCAACCCTGAATATTCATTGGAAGGGCTGATGCTGAAGCCAAAGCGCCAATACTTTGGCCACCAGATGTGAAAAGCTGACTCACTGGAAAAGAAACTGTTGCTGGGAAAGATTGAGGGCAGGAGAAGGTGGAGATACAGGATGGCATCATAGACTCAATGGATATGAATTTGAGCAAACTCCAGGAGATAATGAAGGACAGGGAAGCCTGGCATGCTGCAATCCATGGGGTCTCAAAGAGTTGGATATCACTTAGCAACTGAACAACAACAACAGTTGTATGCTCAGACTACAACACTATAAGTAAGTCAAAGTCAAGTCACTCAGTTGTGTCCGACTCTTTGTGACCCCATGGACTGCAACCCACCAGGCTCCACAGTCCATGAGATTCTCCAAGCAAGAATACTGGAGTGGGTTGCCATTTCATTCTCCAGGGGATCTTCCCGACCCAGGGATCGAACCCGGGTCTCCCGCATTGGAGGCAGACGCTTTAACCTCTGAGCCACCAGGGAAGTCAATATGGACTATGATATCACATATGCAATATATATGGACACTTGCTGATGCTTAGTATTACTTTTTCTAGTGAGTACTCCAAAAATAGTTGGGTAGTGTCTTATAATGGCACCATCTGAACAAATAGAAGACAATCCATGTTAGAAAAAACTACAGATGCTTCATTTATTCCCTGGTCTAATGGTTAGGATTTGGTGCTTTTACTGTTGTGACCCGGGTTCAATCCCTGGGCAGAGAACTGAGATCCCACAGGACAAAACCCAAAAAACAGATTAAACCAGAAAGAAAAAGTAGAGGTGAAGGCTCCATCTGCTGGTGGCCATGTGCAATTTCAAGAAATTTGCATTCTTTGTACTACTGGAATCTCCAGTTTGGAAAATCCTGTGGGTTCAAAAGTGGGAAGGAAAATACTGGCTGTTACACATTAACTAGTGATTAAAGTGATTAATGACTGAAGACAAAGTCACAAGTTGCTTAGAATACTTGCCCCTAGATAGTCCCTAGAAAAAGTCCAAGGTCAGATATCCTTGGGAAATGTGCACAAATGCCACTCTTAAATATTCACAATGAATATTAACATATTAAAACTCTTGACAAGTTAAGAGAACTATTTTACATAACTGGCATTTCCAGACTTTATTTGACCATGGGACCTCTCCTTCTTCCTTTCTCTTTTTAATTTGCTGTTGTTCAGCCACTCAGTTGTGTCCGACTTTTGGGACCCTATAGACTGCAGTACGCCAGGCTATTTTGACATTTTCAAAAAATACCAGTTTGAAGTAATTAGGAGTATTTTGTTTTTAAAAAAGACTTTTTCTGTGGGGGGATTTATGTCAGATTTTATAGTTTTACAGTCAATCTAAATACGTATGAATGATAATGATAAAAACAGTATTTTATAATTGTTTAGGTTTCATGCTCAATTCATAAATATTTGGGGAAACTCATTTTGTGCTAGGACTTACAGGGTGGTGTAACTGAAAGCAAACAGTTATAATCAGTTGCATGTTGGTAAATGTTTAACTAGTAGCCTTCAGGTTTACATATTGATCTAAAATGCCTTGGTCTAGGGATGTCTATAATTAAATAGAAAGCCAGTGAAGATTGTTTTTGGAGATTTTCCCTTTTTCCAATTCATTGTCTGACTCCTTTCTCAGGAGCTCAAGAAATTTTCCATTCTTTAAAATGGCCATACTCTTCAAAGCAATCTACAGATTTAATGCAATACCTATCAAATTGCCCATTACATTTTTCACAGAAGTAGAACAAATAATCCTAAAAATTTCATGAAACTTCAGAAGACCCAGAACTGCCAAAGCAATCCTGAGGAGAAAGAACGAAGTTGGAGGCATAACCCTCCCAGACTTCAGACATTACTACAAAGCTAGAGTAATCAAAACAGTGTTGTTTGTTGTTCAGTTGCTAAGTCATGACCAGCTCTTTGAGACCAGAATACTGCAGTGGGTTCTCCAGGGAATCTTCCCAGACCAGGGATCAAACCTGTATCCTCTGCAATGGCTGCTGCCGCTAAGTCACTTCAGTCATGTCCGACTCTGTGTGACCCCATAGATGGCAGCCCACCAGGCTCCCCCGTCCCTGGGATTCTCCAGGCAAGAACACTGGAGTGGGTTGCCATTTCCTTCTCCAATGCAAGAAATGAAAAGTGAAGGTGAAGTCGTTTAGTCGTGTCCGACCCTCAGCGACCCCATGGACTGCACCCCACCAAGCTCCTCCGTCCATGGGATTTTTCAGGCAAGAGTACTGGAGTAGGGTGCCATTGCCAGGTGGATTCTATACTGAGCCACCAGGGAAGCCCAAACAGTGTGGTAGTACTACACAAAACAGACATATGCATCAATGAACAGAAAACAGAGCCCAGAAATTAGCTCACAGATGTATGGTTAATTGATCTTCAACAAAAGAGCCAAGAATATACAATGGGGAAAAGACAGTCTCTTTAGCAAGTGGTGTTGGGAAACCTGGACAGTTGCATCTAAGTTAATGAAGTTAGAACACACTCTCACACCATTTGCAAAAATAAGCTCAAAATGACTTAAGACTTAAATGACATGATATCGTGAAACTCTTAGAAGAGAACATAAGCAAAACATTCTCTACTATAAATCTTACCTGTATTTTCTTAAGTCAGACTGATCTAGTCAAAAGAATATTTACACATATCTATCTATATCTATGTATCAGAATCACTTTGCTGTATACCAGACCAAAAACAAACACAGCATTGTAAATCAACTATACTTCAATTAAAAAAAATTTTTTCCCATTCTCTATTCTTCTTCAGATCAAAACTACTTTACTTTCAATATATCAGAAACAATAGTCTTCACTGTTTACCCTCTGGACTCATTATCCTTTTTAAGTTTATATCTTCAAGTCATTTCATGAATAACTGATACATATTTAGATTAAAGGGATATTCAATAAAGCCATTATTTAAAAAAGAATAAAAGGATAATGGAAAGCAACTTTATCAGAAATTTAAATAAGTATCTAAGCATAGAAAATCCCAGTTTTTATTCCCTATTTTCCTGGTTTTGAAGATGTACCCCAAATGGGCAATGTGCTCTGAATGCAACTACCTTCTCATTGCCTGCAATAATGTGTCTGGGACACATCCATCTTACATATGCTGCTGCTGCTGCTGCTGCTAAGTCACTTCAGTCGTGTCCAACTCTGTGCGACCCCATAGATGGCAGCCCACCAGGCCCCCAAGTTCCTGGGATTCTCCAGGCAAGAACACTGGAGTGGGTTGCCATTTCCTTCTCCAATGCATGAAAGTGAAAAGTGAAAACAGTGACTGCAAATTCCAAATACATTACTACTGCATATTATGAATTGTTTATTGTTACTTCTGGTTCTTTTTGCAGTTGCATCATCAAAACATAAGAATTTAATGAAACCTTTAAAGGCTCGTCATTTTGTTGAATAGAGGACGTATCTTCTCTGCTACCTAGTTGCAAAGCATTTGTATTTTTAGTTTAATAAATGAGCAACTCAAAGAATTTTTAATTTCCTGATTATCTGCTTCCTTCTTATCATCTTTGTATACAAAACTGCCATTAGCAAATATCCCCTTACAAATCTTATCAAGTAAATTATCCATATAAACATCATAAAAGATGAAAGAATTCCATATGTGCTCTGAGCAAAATAAGATCCTACAGATGCCTGTTGCAAATCTTGTGGAATGAAGTTATTCCTTTTGAATGAATAACTAAATGAGAATATCACAGTTTTTGTCTTTAGAAATATATTGTTGACTCATTAATTCTTGACTTTGAAACATTCATTTAGGAAATGGTCATCTAAAGATTCTTAAGAATCTTAAGATTTTGCTCTCATTATTGGAGAGCAATTTCTGTATTTCTATTTCTGTATTCATCTTCTGAATTCTCAACTATATTCAACGAAAGCTAGAGGCATAGTACAAAGATCTTGAAAGAAGTTACAGTACTTGGAGAATGGCAAAAAGAAAACAGGGATAATGCAATATGATGACTTACTTTACTATTCTATCATTTTAGGTAATTATATCATTTTCCATTTTATTATTATTTTAGTATATTTTAAAGCATAGTTTGGAACAATTAATCATTAATGATGAAATAATTCCATGGATGATGAAGTAGCAGAATGTTGCAAGACAGGAAAAATAAGATCAGTAAGTTTCCATAATGTATCCTAGATTTACAAGAGTTCAATGGACCCATGTAACTACTGCAAATAGAATAAAGTTTAATCTTTTTTTTTTAANGAGAGTGAAAAAGTTGGCTTAAAGCTCAATATTCAGAAAACAAAGATCATGGCATCTGGTCCCATCACTTCATGGGAAATAGATGGGGAAACAGTGGAAATAGTGTCAGACTTTATTTTTGGGGGCTCCAAAATCACTGCAGATGGTGACTCCAGTCATGAAATTAAAAGACACCTACTCCTTGGAAGAAAAGTTATGACCAACCTAGATAGCATATTGAAAAGCAGAGACATTACTTTGCCAACTAAGGTCCATCTAGTCAAGGCTACGGTTTTTCCAGTAGTCATGTATGGATGTGAGAGTTGGAGTGTGAAGAAGGCTGAGCACCGAAAAATTGATGCTTTCGAACTGTGGTGTTGGAGAAGACTCTTGAGAGTCCCTTGGACTGCAAGGAGATCCAACCAGTCCATTCTGAAGGAGATCAGCCTTGGGATTTCTTTGGAGGGAATGATGCTCAAGCTGAAGCTCCAGTGCTTTGGCCACCTCATGTAAAGAGTTGACTCATTGGAAAAGACTCTGATGCTGGGAGGGATTGAGGGCAGGAGGAGAAGGAGACGACCGAGGATGAGATGGCTGGATGGCATCTCGGACTCAATGGACGTGAGTCTGAGTGAACTCCGGGAGTTGGTGATGGACAGGGAAGCCTGGTGTACTGCAATTCATGGGGTCACAAAGAGTCGGACACAACTGAGCGACTGAACTGAACTGATGCATGTAATGGATTCCATTATAACAAGTGAACTCTGAATTCAGAAAACTCAAGTCTTCAATAATGAAAGACAAGAGGCCTGCCCTTTGTTCTGGGCAAACATTATTTTTACTAATCTGGCCAGTTAGCAAACATGCTCTTTACTCTGGAGGGAGACATTGTATCCATTTTTCTAAGGCTGTAATCAAACCTTCCTTTGGCTCCACAGGAAGATACTATCTCTGTTTTTCAAGGCTGCTCAATACACAAGCATCCTTGGAAAATATAATCTGGTTGAAGGGCAGGGCATGAAGAAATCTGGCCCATGGAATATAACCTCCAAGGAGAGCTTCAAAAACTTTGTGTGAAGAGTATATGGGGTATTACACTTGTGCGAGACCCATGTCTGTTGCCTGGGAGGGGAGAGCTTGAATGTCATGAAATGTAAGTAGTCACACAGATACTACTTTTGCACAAGGTAAGAAGAATGCTTCTTATCCCAAAAACTTATATACAAAAACTCCAGTTGTTTATTAACTGTTGTCTTCTGTTCAGAAATATTGTATGTATATATATACATATACATGAATATTTATAAGTAAATAGATGTATCAATAGATACATGCTGCTGCTACTGCTGCTAAGTCACTTCAGTTGTGTCCAACTCTGTGCGACCCCATAGATGGCAGCCCACCAGGCTCCTCCATCCATGGGATTTTCCAGGCAAGAGTACTGGAGTGGGGTGCCATTGCCTTCTCTGATAGACAGAGCTAAACATAGTTATATAGATATACAATTGAGCTCTTTTGATCTTTTGGCTTCCCTGATGGCTCAGATGGTAAAGAATCTGTCTGAAATGTGAGAGACCTGAGTTTCAGTCCCTGGGTGGGAAAGATACCCTAGAGAAAGAAATGGCAACCCACTTCAGTGTTCTTGCCTGAAGAATTCCATGGGCAGAAGAGCCTAGAGACTACTGTCCATGAGATTGCAAAGAGTCAGACATGACTGAGTGGTTAACACACTCTTTTGATCTTAGTGTAAATTATATACATGACTTTATTTTTGCCACTTGTATTTCAAGTAGTATTTCCCTGGATTAGATTTCTTTTGGAGAAGTTATTAAAGTTGTTATGGCCATCAGAAAGAAACACAGTGCAACACAACATGCTTATACAGTAATGATTTCACGAAGCATTCACCGAAGGAGCATAGGAATATTATTTGGGTAATATAGAGGTCATTTAGAAGACTATGTAGACAATTCAAGGATGATTGGACTTAGGATCTGAGCTTTCACTGACACCCAGGGACTGAAGCACAATCATATTTCGTTATTGAAAAGGGTATTTAAAAGGAGGTCAAGTTCATTGTGAGTGGGCTCCTTCCTCAGATTCACATGGCAGTCGTTTCCTTGGCTTCCCCAAATGTATAATTGGAGTGGTTATATTCAGAAGTTCTTAGCCTGAAAGAGAAGTGGGATAACTTTTTGTACAACTATGTAAACTTGGTGTTGGCACCTGGCAGGATGCAGTGCCATGCTACAGGGTATATTAAATAACCTAAATCAGTGACCGCAATGTTGTTTTCCCGGCAGATGAAATAAAAGGGCCTAGAAATAGGAAGGGAGTGGTGCAGCTTGCCACCACTCTCATGACCTCTCTGGGGGGAATTTTAGCTTCCTTTCCCTTTAATTTTAGGCTCTGTGGGTTTGAAAGTCCTTGATGCTGGAAGGAGAATCATTTTTGTTAGGAGACATAGTAAGAATCCAGGCTTCCCTGGTGGCTCAGAGGGTAAAGTATCTGCCTGCAATGTGGAAGACCTGGGTTTGATCGTTGGGTTGGGAAGATCCCCAGGAGAGGGAAATGGCAACCCACTCCAGTACTCTTGCCTGGAAAATTCCATGGATGGAGGAACCTGGTAGGCTGCAGTCCATTGGATCACAAAGAGTCGCACATGACTGAGCAACTTCACTTCACTGAACTTTAAGCTCTTACGGCTGCCTGGTCATAGTGCTTTCTTCATATCAACAGATGAGCAGGCAAAGAAAGAAGATATGGCAGGGCTGTTGTTGCTGTTTAATTGCTAAGTCATGTCTGACTCTTTCACAACCCCATGGACTGCAGCCCACCAGGTTCCTCTGTTCAGGAGATCTTCCTGACTCAGGGATTTAACCCATATCTCTTGTACCTCGTGTTCCTGCATTGACAGGCAGATTCTTTACCACTGAGCCGCTTGGGAAGCCCATGTCAGGGTAGGTGAGCCAAAATTATCAAGTGGAAGAAATCTTGCTGTTTCACACCAGGGCAGTTGGACACCACCGATCCAGCAGCATGTTTCTTGGTGCTCCCATGCCCGTTGTGGTGGCATGGTAATGGACCAGTACAGAATCCATGACTCAGGAATTACAGGGTAACCAGAGACTCAAATTCCTTAGGTCATTCCATCAGGTGAGCTATCTAGACCAACAGAGGTCAAGCTAACAGTGTGGAGAATCTAAATGGGTAATAAAGCTGAGCAGTGCGGAGTATCACGTAGAGCTTTGTGACCAGCTGTGCTGGAAAGGGCTGCAGTTCATCCTGCTGACCTTCCTCTTGTAAGTTTCACTGGAGAATGAGACCAGTTAGAATTCTGAAGAAGATGCTCCTAGCTGGGGAGGAGTTACTACCAGAAACAAGTAGATCCAAACACCTTAAATTAGGGAGGATGTAGTGGACACCGTTACGTGTCATTCAGATCACCCTCTTCAGAGCCAAGGTGCTCATTCCCCAACCCTGAATATACTGGTTGCTGAAGGCCTTGAGCTGTGTCCCTCTCTGAGAATTGCCCTTGGGGGAAGGATATTCCTTCCCTCAAGGTGATGCTCCCTTGCTGGGAGCACTCTGTATCCACTCTGATCATTCGGGAGTCCAAAGGCTTGACCCCCTTAACTTAGCCTGGTATAAGTTCCAAGGACCATCCTGGTCTTAGAACTTTCCATGCTGAAGCCTTGATGTAACCGCACCAGAGTTCACCATTTCCCCCTGCAAAACCATGCTTCCATCACTCCTGTATATGCATTTTACTTGTGAGGATTTGCCAACATATCCCCTGTATGCAAATCTCAATGTCTGCATTCGGGAAATCTGACTGAAGACAATCTGCACATTTATTTCCCTGTAGGACAGTTTGAATGATTTAAATTAATAACAGCATGCAACCTTTGGTTTAGTATTTACTTAGTTTGGAATGAGGGTGAGATACATCAGGTAAAAGGGAAAATATTGAGTTACGTATTTTCCATTTTATATGTAATTCAATATGTTCCCAGGGTAGATGACCAAATACAGAGAAAGGAAAGTGTACCATTTGCAACAATTATAAAAGAGGAAATACAGGAGGGTGCCCTTTCTTTTCTGAGCCTCTGATGCCTACAGAAACTTGAAAGGGAAAGACTAAAAGACCACTCCAGTTAGGGTGTGGACTCCTTTGCCTTTGGCCTCAAAAAGGGCAAAATGGGACTGCAAGAGTGAAAGTGAAAGAGTAATAGCCTGCCTCTCTCTCTATTCCCCTGCTATTGGATTTCACTCTGGGCTGGCTCTCCGAGGACTGTGGAGTTAATGAGTTGTGTTCTCCTTCTGACTCAGTGTGAGGCCACACACTTTTCGGGTCACTTTAGTACAACAGCAACGTGGGTGAGAGTATTATTAACAATCACCTCTTTTCACATTCATGCAAGTTAAGCAATGCTGGATTAAACACTCTCTTTTGTACTCAATTCTGGACAATTTCACATCGAAGCCTATTTTTGCCACCATGAAGAGCAGACTAGGAATCCTGATACTCAACTGGATGTATTTATCATTAGATTTTCTCTCACTATGGCAATGAGCTGAAGTGGCTGGCAGCCCAGCACGACTCATTTTCCCTCTGCTTCCAGGAAGTAGCACAGTGATGGTTAACAGACATGGTTGTAGAAAGCGTTTCTTTTAAAAATCCCTGTGACTGCATTGAATTGTATGCCAAATATATACATATGTATAACTAAACATATGGGAAGCATGTATTTTTCCAATCTCATTTAATTGCATCAGTATATAGATTATATTGGCTTTTGCAGCAACAGCTAATGAACCGTGTATAGCAGAATCCAGATGTTTAGATTATATGCTCTGCCAATCCATTATACAAAATTTCAATTATGACCGTGTCTCTCATTGTGTGGAAAGAAGAATTGCATCACCAATAAGGAAATATAATGGAAGGCTAATCACATTGTTGCTACTTGCAAATGTGGATGGAAGAGCTTAGGGTAGGGTTAGGTTAGGTTAGCGAAAGTGTTATTTTCAGTAGGGAGGTGGTGAGGTTGGGGTAAAGGATTCATGGCTTGTGTTTCCATGAAACCCTTCTAATTGGTATTGTTTATATGACAATGTGTTTGTTTCATTAACTCCAATCACAGTCACACTCATATGCCACAAAATACAAAAACACAATGAATGCTTCAGGATAGAGTCTCTTGGACAGCCAGGAGATCAATCAGTCAATCCTAAAGGAAGTCAACCCTGAATATTCATGGGAAGGACTTATGGTAAAGCTGAAAACTTCCAATACTTTGACCACCTGATGTGAAGAGCTGACCCTTTGGAAAAGACTCTGATGCTGGGAAAGATTGAGGGTAGGAGGAGAAGGGGATGACAGAGGATAAGATGGTTGGATGGCATCACTGAATCAATGGACATGCGTTTGAGCAAACTATGGGAGATAGTGAAGGACAGGGAAGCCTGGAATGCTGCAGTCCATGGGGTTGCAAAGAGTCTGACATGACTGAGCAACTGAGCAACAACAACAGAAATAAGTGCTCAGAGTACAGAGTGATTCACAACCTGTTCCCTTAGGGACAGAGCAAGGACAACTTCCCTAAGGGATTCCTCAGGATAGATGTTGAAAGATTGGGTTTCAACAGTTGCAGTTTGGGGAGAAGGTAAATGGACAGAATTGAATGAACCAAGGACAGGTAAGGAGGAAAAGGCAAAGTTCTTTTAAAGATCTCCTGTGTTCCTCTCAGTTTTTACATATTTAGACTTTTCTTTTTGGGACAGAGCAGGGATGGGGCATTTCAAGAAATCAAGTTGAATTCATTGAATGATATTAAGCTGTAAGGATCAGGGTCCTTTAGTGAGTGGTCACTGTTTCATTTGCCTCAATCACACTAAAACCTATGTGTCTCCCTCACCAGGCTCCCACCTGATTCGACACACTGTGTGGGAAGAGAGTCAGGTTCATGGGCGTGATTGTAGGATCACGTGAACATGTGGGAGTAAGGAGAGAGAATAAAGTATAGAAATGGTTTTATCAGGAGAAACCATAGGAAAGAAGCAGTCCTAAGATCATTACTGCTCTTCCTGGTCCCTTAGGTGCTTGCATCGATGCATACTCAGTCACTAATTTGTGTCCAACTCTTTGTGACCCCATGGACTATAGCCCGCCAGACTCTTTTGTCCATGGGATTATCCCAGCAAGAATACTGGAGCAGGTTGCCGTTTTCTTCCTGAGGGGATTTCCTGACCCAGAGATCAAACCTGCATCTCCTTCATGGGCAGACAGGGTTTTTTTAAAATTTTTATTTTAAACCATTGAGCCACCCAGGAAGCTCTCCATAGGTGCAAACATCAGCAAAAGCAGTATTGATTTTTCTCTCGGAATTGTTAATATTTGACAGACAGCAAAATAGGGTCATCTTACAGATATGTGCTATGAGTCTTATTTTAAGTCATAACTCTCAGTGAGAGTTTTGTTTCTTCTCTCTCTCCCATCTTATTCACTCTTGGGACTTCAGCTTTGACCTCAAGGTGAGACTCTTCTAAACTGATGTCTTTGGACACCTTTTATTGCAAAGCTTTAGTCCCCCATTTCAAGCTACATGCTGGTGCCTCAGCCTCAGCAGTGCAAATCTTAACTCCTTGTTTTACTGTTGATCCATTTCTTGATGGTAGTAGTTTGCTGTTTGTTATTCATGGTCAAAGTTCTGGCTCCTTTCAATTCCTCTGTCTTTTCGACTAAAAATCAGTTACTTGCATCAGTTTCTTTCATTTAATTTTCTTTACAGTTGACATGACTCTTGAATCCATCCCTCCTTTTCCATTCCAAGCACTAATGAGATTGTCTGGAACTTCAATTTGTGTTAGTGCGTGTCCTGCAACAAGCTTGTTAATGGATTCCTCTTAATCCATTTAATCATTTATACATTACCTGTATGCTTTCTAAAACACAAATCTGAGTATGATGAAGTTGGTAATAGCAGCTAAATGATAGGGTGATTATAACCCTCTCCCTTGTTGATCTGTTTTGAAAATTATCCGAGATACTATTTATAAAGAATTTAGTTTGGTTCCTGGGATTATAATAAATATTGATTAGAATGTCTCCCTTCACCTTAGAAACACCATGTATGTATTCTTCTTCTCAAACCCACCTATTCTGTCTCACATCCGAGGCTTCTCACATCTATTCCTTTTGCTGGAATATTCCTTTGTCAACTCTTCAACAGGATAGTTCTTATTCATTCTCTGATGTCTGTTCAAATTATATACTTTCATCCAGGTCTTCCTTGAATACCCAGACCCGTCCAAACTACTCTGTTGTGCACTCTTGCAGAACATTTTATTTCCACCCTCAGAGTTATTGTAAAGTAGAATAGAAAGTCGTCTTACCAAAACATAGATGATTGAAGATATGGAGCATATTTATTTTCCATAACTGATAGCATCTTCCTCAATGATTCTTATTCTGGTGAGGAATTCTAACATGCTTTTATGTCATTTCAATGTTTTTCTGTGCAATTTATTGGGTGTCATTGATTTCTTTCAGGTTTGTGACCAGTCTTCTAGATGTCTTCTCTGTTCTCTGTTCCTCTCAGCAGGGGCACTCACATTGGTCCTCTGGGATTTGACATCCCCTTGGCTCTTATAGGGGTATCATTCCTTTCTGAGCTTTAGCATGCTATATTAGTGGCCCAGTGCAGCCACACCAGTTCTCAATTTTTCTGCCTTTGGAAACCTCCATGTGGTGCACAGGGACTTCTCAGCCAACCTCCAGCAATGCAGAAGCAGGAGGAGGTTCAAATCTTCCTTCCGCTTAGCCATGCTTGCAATGATCTACAAAGGCAATAAATTTACTGGGCTCCAGGCAAGAAGAAAACATGGCATTACAGTTGTTTCCTTCAAGGGGAAAATAAACAGGAATACTTGGGAACTATTTCTTTCAATCTGCAGGAGGGAGAGGGTGGTGGGAAGGACAAAAAGTCAAATAAGAGGGTCCCATTTGGGATTCTAAGAAGAAACCACCTCAGGTGATGCCTCTCATCCCAGCCTGGGTAGTTTTATAGTGGAAATAGCAAATGCGCTTAAGTCAGAAAGAAGCTCTGTGATCATACTCCCGATCCTTCTTCTGCTCAAAGCATTTTCTGACATTTCACTTTGGTCACCATTTTATCCTATATGTTTTTCTTTTATTGTACCCATGTCGCTCATTGCATTTTCAGTTTCTATCTCTTCTTTCTAAACCAGTAGTCCTCAGCTGGAGGTGACTTTGCCCCCAAAAGACGGTGGCAATGTCTGGAGACACTTTTCATTGGCATAACCCTGAACTGGGGGTAAGGAGTGTTATTGGTGTGTGTGTGTGCCTGCTCAGTCAGCGTCTGACTCTTTGTGACCCCAGGGACTGTAGCCCACCAGGCTCCTCTCTTCATGGAATTTTATAGGCCAGAATACTGAAGTGGGTTGCCATTTTATTTTCCAGGGGATCTTCCTGACCCAGGGATCAGACCCATGTCTCCTGCATTGCAGGCAGATTCTTTATCACTGAGCCAACTGGGAAGCCCCATACTATTGGCATACAGTGAGTAGAGACCAGGGGATGTTAATCCTACAATTTGCAGGATGGTTTCCTACAATACAGAATTGTCTAAATATCGGTAGTTCTGGGGTTGAGAAGCCTCATTCTAGATTGTAAAGTCCTTGAGACAGGAATTATTTATCTCATCTCTAATACCTCTCATGTTGTCTAGTACACAATAATTGTAATTAATAATTGCTTTTTGAAAGAGTAAGTGCATGAGGGACATGAATTAATGACTAGCAGGCATTTACTTTCTGAAACCCTCAAACTCTTTTGGCTTTGGTTCTTCAGATTAGTATAAGATTCAATTTGATAGTTGAGCAGAATAAATGTTGCACCTCTTTATCTTGGACTCTCAGCACTGGTAAATTTTAAAAATTCACCTCTTTTGAAGGAGAGGCGAGAGATAGTGTGGCAAGATATTAGCAGTCAGCAGCAACCCCTTGCTCATTCCCCCTCTACCTCACCTCCACCGGATAATAGAGGATGTCGTGACCTGAAAGACTTTATTGGGCAAAGTATGCTACTGGATACCTCCATCCAAAGATCAAGAAGTTTCACTAGAATAGTTCTACGGGCACATGGCTTCTGCTTTCAAGAATGGGAATTGGTAGTGAATGATGGTCCATGTGGTGCATGCGTGCCACTGCATGGCTTGGTTGCTTGAAGAGCATCTCCGGAAACAAACTTGAAAGAGATAGAACAGGACGGTTGTGTCAGCAGCAGAGCTCTGGAAAGAAGTGTGCAAGTGACCCAGGGACTCTGGATGTGTAGTTTTCTCTGATGGAGTTATGGTTTATGTTCAGCTGAGTCCTAGCTCATGCTCGCATGTCCACAATGCTCACTTTAAACTAGTTTGCAGAGGTTTCTTTATCCTGCTACTTTTCTGGTAGTTTTAGATATTCTTTAAAATGTTTGATTTTCTAGTTGATCCTTTGATAAATTGACTTGTGTGAATAATACCTCCATCCAAAGATCAAGAAGTTTCACTAGAATAGTTCTACGGGCACATGGCTTCTGCTTTCAAGAATGGGAATTGGTAGTGAATGATGGTCCATGTGGTGCATGCGTGCCACTGCATGGCTTGGTTGCTTGAAGAGCATCTCCGGAAACAAACTTGAAAGAGATAGAACAGGACGGTTGTGTGAGCAGCAGAGCTCTGGAAAGAAGTGTGCAAGTGACCCAGGGACTCTGGATGTGTAGTTTTCTCTGATGGAGTTATGGTTTATGTTCAGCTGAGTCCTAGCTCATGCTCGCATGTCCACAATGCTCACTTTAAACTAGTTTGCAGAGGTTTCTTTATCCTGCTACTTTTCTGGTAGTTTTAGATATTCTTTAAAATGTTTGATTTTCTAGTTGATCCTTTGATAAATTGACTTGTGTGAATAAGAGATTAGGAATTACCATTTTTCTGATTTCAAAAATAGTCCTTTATATGAAAGAATAAACTTGGTTATAAGAGGTCTATTTTTATGTGAGGATTCCTGTTTTAAGGGTAAATTTCCCACTGATATATGCTACATAATCCAAGACACATTTTTAGATGGTGGCTGGTAGATACATTGAAACTCGGCTGTGGAATAAAGGAATTTGCAAACACTTGTTTTGTAGTATCCTAAAAATGAATGTCCAACTCTTTGCAACCCCGTGCATTACACAGTCCATGGAATCCCCCCTCCAGGCAAGAATACTGGAGTGGGTACCCTTTCGCTTCTCCAGGGGATCTTCCCAACCCAGGGATGAAACCCAGGTCTCCTGCATTGCAGGCAGATCTTTGCCAAGTGAGCAATGAGGGAAGCCCCAAAATAAATAACCACTGTGTCCTTGTCATATTTGGTAACATGGAAGGAAGAAGTAATTTAGTCAGTGAGGGCTCTAATTAGATCAATATCAAAGGTCGAAAGAGAGCATCTAAGATGGGAGGGAGCCCTGGCTTACTCACACTCACCATTTGCAAGCCACTCTGTGATTTTTGGTCCTCAAACAATCCCGGAGGGGGCCTGAGGGAAAATATTTATCATCTGTATTAAGGATAAGGAAAATGAAGCATAGGGAGGCTGAGTCACTCAATCCAAACCACACATGTGGCAGGCACCTTGTGTAATTGCAGTCTGAGAAAGGATAATAGTTCCTTTCCCTTATGTTACTGCCTTTCTCAAAAGCAAATAGGTGAGTGGCTCTCTCACCCTCTGCCTATTACAATTTCTGTGAAGTGCTTTCAAAGGATACTGGTGTCCGAGTCCAGCCCCAGGATATTTGCTGTAGTTAGTCTGTAGGCAGAGACCCAGAAGTCAGGTCTTTTTTTTTTTCAAATTTATTTTTAATTGGAGGATAATTACTTTACAATGTTGTGTTGGTTTCTGCCATACATCAACATGAATCAGCCATATGTGAAGTCGTTCAGTCACGTCTGACTCTTTGCAACCCTATGGACTGTAACATACCAGACTCTTCCATGGAATTTTCCAGGCAAGACTACTGGAGTGAGTTGCCATCTCACAGGTGTATATATGTCTTCTCCTTGAACCTTCCTTCCACTTTCCACCCTGTTCCCCAACCCCCGAGGTGGTCACAGAGTTCCCTGCCTCATACAGCAAAGTCCCACTGGCTATTTAGTTTACATATGCTAATATATATGTTTCAATACTATTCTCTCAATTCCTCCCACGCTCTCCTTCCCCAGGTGATTCTAAATTGTTACAAACATTGAGAATCATTAGTCTGAGCCCTACAGTTCTTGTTGCCCTCTGTATCTGAGCAAGTCTGTTTATTTTGGACTTTTTCATGGCACTTTATGAGATCTTCACCAAGAATGAAATATGCTGTAATTTGAGGGACATCAGCAGCTTCTTGGTTAGTTTCCATAAGAAATCAAGATATTATTAAATTAGTTCTATTAAGTGAGGTTTAGAGTGGAATATCATAGTTAATCAAGAAATTATAAGTTAGCTGTGTGAAAGCTAAGGCATCATTTCAATGCACTCCAATGTATTTCTGGCCTGGCCCATCAGTGGAACATTCTTGAGGCCACTACCAAAATACATGCAGTTCACTGGGCCATGAGCTAGTTAGTCCTGGCTCCAGGCCAAGTCATTTTTGATCAGAGGTCACTCTTCATCCTGCATTCATTTGAAAAGTAAATTCTTTACACCGAAATGTCTGTTTTCCTCTCTAGGTTAGAGTGTTCAAAAGCCATAATGTGAGAATTTGCACTTTGAACTATAGATCCAACGAAAATATTTTCTTCCATGAAGAATGGGTCCTTTGACTATGTCTTATTGTACATGGAATTTGCATGTCCTTGGGACATCTTTAGTTCATTCTTAGCATATGCTTTTCTTTATTGTCTAAGTTTTTACGTTCATCCTCTCTACTTTTGTCTTTTACTACATTGCTTTTCTTTTCTCCTTACCTACATCTTAGGTCTGCCAAGGATTTGTGACGTCACCACTGAGTCCCATTCATACTCAGTGTGGTCTCTAGGACTACAGAGGTCAATTGTCTCTGGACTTAAGTACCAAATTCTTTCTCTTTTTTATTCAGTAGCTTTGTTAAGGGAGACATACTATGCAAAATTAAAATTTAATAATGGTTAAAGCTATGTCTCAAAACAATGGCCTATAAACTACTAATCTTTGAAAGAGAGTTTAATTTAACATGTCCATTTTTTAAGAAGAAACCTTAAACTAAGTCTGTCTCTCAATACTAAATGCTTAAGATAACAAAAGGGGGATATGCAATAAAATGAAATAAGGCCTGTCTTATTGAAAATGAAAATTTATTTATTGGAAATGGAAAATGGAAATTTTGATGTTTCAAGAGATTTTATTGAAAATGGAAATTTTGATGCTCTCAAGAGCTTTATTTTTGTAATAAAATAATGTAGCTCTTTAATATGAAAACTCTTGAATCAAAACTAGACCCTGATTTTGAGTCACAAAGTTCTGTGCGTACATCCCATTTGATATCCACATTGGACATATTGTCCTTATTTTGCCGCCAGATCTTTTAGACTGTGGAAAAGGTGGAAGGATTATGCTGTGAGTTCAAGGCTTCTGTTCAATCTTTTCCTATGAGATATGCCTTATTATGATAGGTGGCACTAGTGGTAAAGGACCCACCCGCCAATGCAGGTTAGACGTAAGAGATGCAAGTTCAATCCCTGGGTCAAGAAGATCCCCTGGTGGAGGGCATGACAACCCACTCCAGTGTTCTTGCCTGGAGAATCCCAGGGACGGTGGAGCCTGGTGGGCTGCTGTCTATGGGGTCGCACAGAGTTGGACACGACTGAAGCAACTTGGCGGCAGCAGCAGAATAAGGGCCAGGAGTGGCATATTTATGATTTATGGGTTGCCGTGCCCTCTTCCAGGGGATCTTCCCAACCCAGGGATGGAACCCAGGTCTTTCACCTTACAGGTGGATTTTTTACTATCTGAGCCATCAGGAAAGCAATTTATGAATTATATAACCCTAAAGAAGGCAGAGAGTCAAAGAACTGATGCCTTCAAACTATGGTACTGGAGAAGACTCCTGAGAGTCCCTTTGACAGCAAGGAGATCAAACCAGTCAGTCTTAAAAGAAGTGAAGTGTAAGTCGCTCAGTTGTGACCCCATGGACTATACAGTCCATGGAATTCTCCAGGCCAGAATACTGGAGTGGGTAACCATTCCCTTCTCCAGGGGATCTTCCCAACATAGGGATCAAATCCAGGTATCCCTCATTGTAGGAGCTTCTTTACCCCTGAGCCACCAGGGAGTTATCTCAAAGAAAATCAACCCTCAGTATTTATTAGAAGATGATGAGGGTCAGGGAGGCCTGGCATGCTGCAACCCATGGATTGCAGAGTCAGAAATGACTGGGTGACTGAACAACATTTCCTTATTAGCTGATCCCCTACAAATAAAAATAACTTGTATAGATACATCCAGATTAAAAAAAAATAACTTTTCATGAAACTTGAGAGGACAACTGTCACATTGTTGCTGTTGTTCAGTTCTAAGTCTTGTTTGACTTTTTGTGATGCTGTGGACTGCAGCACTGCAGGCTACCCGGTCCTTCACTGTCTCCTGAAGTTTGCTCAAATTCACGTGCACTGAGTCAGTGATGCTGTCTAATAATCTCATCCTCTGCCTCTCTCTTCTCCTTTTGCCTTTGACCTTTTGTAGCATCAGGGTCTTTTCCAATGAATTGGCTTTTTCCATTAAGTGGCCAAAGTATTGGAGTTTAGTCCTTCCAGTGAATATTCAGGGTTGATTTCCTTTGGGATTGACTTGTTTGATCTCCTTGCAGTCCAAGGGACACTAAGGAGTCTTCTCCAGCACCACAATTGAAAAGCACCAATTCGTCAGCATTCAGCCTTCTCTATCATCCAATTTTCACATCCATACATGACTACTGGAAAATCCATAACCTTTACTATGGACTCATTGTAAAGAAAATGAAGCTCTACATGTTTTATTCTTTTCTAACGAAGGGAAAACCTAGGTAATGTTTTGGAGTTTTCCAGCCTGGCTGAGTCCACTGGACACCTACCTGTCAAGGATGCTGAGAGCAGAAAAGTCTACATCTAGGACATACAATCTATTCTTTCTTACCAATGTACATCAACTCTCAGATCCTTCTCCCCAGCTTGCTTCCTTCTCTGCTTGTATAGCTGACACTGCCTCCCTCTATCAGCCTAGTCTTAATTACATTTCCTTTTTCCCCATCTGAAGTTTTCAGGCACATTCTGATGTATTATTTGATTAAAGTTTGCATAATATAAAATCTCTTTTCTTCATTGTCATGATCAATGGCACTGACATTTTTAAAAATAATTTTTATTGGACTATAGTTGCTTTACAGCATTATGTCATTTCCACTGTATTGCAAAGTGAATCAGCTGTATATATATATATCCCTTCTTTTTTGATTTCCTTCCAATTTATGTCACTACAGAGGCTCAGTAGAGTTCCCTGTGCTATACAGTAGGTTTTCGTTAGTTATCTATGTTATGCCTAGTATCCATAGTGTATATATTCAGTCCTGGTCTCCCAGTTCATCCCTGCCCTGCTCCCCCCTTGATATCTGTATGTTTGTTTTCTACATCTGTGTCTCTACTGAGAGATGAGATTGAGAAAGTTGCTATTGCTGATTGTATTCCCTTGAATTCTTGGAGATGATGGCCTATTTCTCTCCTAGTAGAGATTTTGGAGACCATCTTTGGTGTGAAGTCAAAAGCTTGAAAAAGTTCACCTAGTATTTACAGACTATGTATCTGATCCAACTTCTTTTCAGAGATGGAAGCAGTAATATGTACTAATTACAAACAGAATGCTGGATTTGAGGGTGGGGGAAACAGACTCCTCAAATTGACTCCATGATTCACTAGCTTTGAGAACTTGGATGCATTACCTAAGTTTCCTAAGCTTCATTTTCCACATCTGCAAAACAGCAATAAAGGGCTTGTTGCGAGAGTGAGGAAAACAATGCACACAGCACTTAGCTTAGTGGCTGGAATATAGTAAATGTTTGAAACCATCTGCTGCTATTATTACTGGTGGTGGTATTATTATTACTCATGACTTCAATGCTATAGTCTTTCACTCTTCCTTGCTTTGCTTCTACTGAAATTGCCAGGTTTGACTAGAGACAGTGGTCAACTTTCCTGTGTGTCCAGTCATGTCTGACTCTGCAACAGCATAGACTGCAGCCCACCAGGCTTCTCTGTCCATGGGATTCAGCAGGTAAGAATCCTGGAGTGAGTTGCCATTTCATTCTCCTGCATTGCAGGCAGATTCTTTACCACCTGAGCTACCATGGAAGTCCTCAACTGTCCTGACCTCAGGACAGTTTGGTAAATGCAAAGTCCTATGTGGAGAAAGTCACCTAGAAGGCAACAGCAGCACCCTGTAAGGATCGGCCATGTGGATCATCCTTCCTGGAGCAATTTTTGTTCTGCATCTGGCTGTATTATTCTGGCTTCCAAGTATGGGAATGGTAAGGATAACACAGGGAGATCTCATCCTCAAATGCTCCTTTTTTATTTTTAACTTTTCATTTTGTATTGGAGTATAGCCAATTAACAGTGTTGTGATAATTTCAGATGGACAGCAGAGGAGCTCAGCTATACACATACATGTATCCATCCTCTCCCAAACTCCCCTCCCATCCAGGCCGCCACATAACATTGAGCAGAGTTCCCAGTAGTCCTTATTGGTTCCTAGTAAGTATAATAATAACATTTTAAGTACCCACTTTAAATATAGTTCCCTGTAAGTCCTTATTGGTTATCCACTTTCAATATAGCAGTGTGTTCAGGTCCATCCCTACCTTTCCAGGTGGTGCTAGTGGTAAAGAACCTGCCTGCCAATGTAGGAGACTTTGGTTCAACCCCTGAGTCAGCTATACCCCTTGGAGGAAGGCATGGCAATCCACTTCATTATTCTTACCCGGAGAATCCCATGGATAGTGGAGCCTGGTGGGCTACAGTCCACAGGGCTGCATAGAGCCAGACATGACTGAAGTGACATATGCATTTGTGTATGCACACATGACCATCCCACCGAACTCTCCCTTTTGAATATTGCTGACTTTAGTATTTTTTAGAAATCTTAGGCAGCTTTCAATGTCAAAGAATAAAACAATTTTTTTTTCTTTCCAGACATTAAAGTACTTTTATTAAGTCATCAGACGAGCACTTTCTAAGGGAAAAATAGTTTATGTGTGGTTTGGATGCTAAACACTGACTCAGCGTCAGGTCTAAGAAGGAGAAGGCTTGTGCTGACACACGAGTAATAATAATGGAAAAATAGACTGTCCCAAGTTTGCTAAATAAAGCCATAAGTTTGGAAGAGCACAATATCCCAAACTCTCAAATGCTCTTTTTTTTTTTCAAGATTATTCTTTTCATTGCTCACCGGCACATATTTTTTTCTTCCAATATACATATTTTCCCAAGTTCCACTGTAACCATAGTCTTCTCCCATGTGTTCTATATTTTTGTACAGTGCTAGTCACGGTTAGGTAATATTAAGCAATACTTAAGAAAGCAGGCTGCTTGAAATGACATTTTAGGCTAGGAATTTCATAGAAACTGTGTGTAGCTGTTACTGTTACTTTAGGGATTAATTACTTTTACAATGCAAACAATGACTGCAATATAAGCTTTGAGAGACTGACTCATTAAGGAAACAAGACAGGTTTGGAAAATGGATTCCGTGCCATTGACGCACAGGGGAGAATTTTCTACAAAATGGTAATCTGAGAAATTTAATGGCCATGAAACAGTTCACATAAAACTGATACTATCAGGAAGTGGGCCATAATTCAATATTCTGTGATTACTTGTCAGTTTCAAAGGGATAACATGGCACAGCCAGGTGTTTTGATTTCTTGAAATGAAAGAAATGGGAAGTAAATCAGTTTTCAGTTACTTGGTGCTGTTTTCAGTTTTCCTCCCCCGGGGAAGTCATTCTGCAGAGTTACAGAATGAGTTAAGGATGAGAAAAATATTAGGAGATGAAAAAACAAGGAAGAAATGTTTATTTTCTGAGTATGGTCTTTGTGATTTTGGATCTTTTCACTGTTCTGTGATTCTTTTTTTTTTTTTTCTCATTTCTAATATGAGAAAGACTCTCTAGGCCAGGGCTCTAGGAGGAGTTACTCAAATCCCTTTAGGGAGCATCATAGATAGAGGCTGGAGAGAAAAGGATTCAGGTGGTTGTCAACCAGACAAAATAATATTTCCCATTGGTCTGTCTTTTCTTGATTTTGAACAAAATATTCCTTTGCAAGGGTCTTCCCAGGTGGCTCAGTGATATAGAATTTGCCTGCCATTCCTCAATGAGGGGACACATGTTTAATCCCTGGATCGGGAAGACCCCCTGGAGTAAGAAATGGCAACCCACTCCAGTATTCTTTCTTGGAAATTTACACAGACAGAGGGCCTGGTTGGCTACATCCGTGGGGTCACAAAGAGTTGGACATGACTGAGCAGGCATAAATGCATTCTTTGGAAAAAGTATTCTTAAGCCAATGGATTGGTGAGTAATGTCTAGGTCCTTTGTAACATTAATATCCCTTGAATCTATGTCTTCAGTGACTACTTAGGAGACACCTGAGCAAGAAGAAAGGGAGAGAAATAAAAAACAGAGAAATCAATTCAGTTAGTAACTGAAAAAGAGTCCTCTTTCATTAACTTTTTCTTTAAATATTTATTTCTGTTACCTTGAAAGCAATATGTATTGGTTACAAAAAGGTCAAAGAAAGACTTCATAAATAACTTGCGATATTTTACAGGTCTACTTCTCATGGTAACTTTTCACTTTTAATGATGTCACTGAACTAAGCACCCATTCTTTTATTTCTGTTCATTCTCATTCCTTGGTTTCCTCAAGTAATAAGCCTGCATCTTATTTGTCGCTCTTTTTCCTATATCATTATTGAGAAAGTTCTATTAGTCAAAAGCTCTACTACCTGTGAAAGCATGAAAGCTAAGGCTTACCCTCACAGGTGCTTGTGTATACACACACACACACACACACACACACTTATACATGTAAATGTAAAAATAATATTTAAAATCCAACAACTCCACTTTTGGGTATTCATATGAAGAAAATGAAAGCATTAATTTGAAAAGATGTATGCACTCCAAAGTTTATTACAGCATTATTTGCAATAGTCAAGATATGAAAGGGACCTAAGTGTTCACTGACAGATGAATGGATAAAGAAGATGAAACATGTACACAACAGAATATTACTCAAGCATAAAAAAGAACGAAATCTTGTTATTTGTGACAATGTAGATGCACCTGAAGGATAATCTGTTAAAGTGAACTAAGTCAAAGACAAATACTATATATCTTCACATACATGTAGAATCTAAAGACCCAAACAAATATCAAACAAAAATTGACTCACAGATACAGAGAACAAGTTAGCAGTTGCCAGAGGAGAGGGGAAGCAGGCTGGACAAGACAGGTAAAGGAATATGAGCTATCAATTATAAAATAAATAAGTCACAAGGATGTAATGTACAGTACAGGGAATATAGTAAAAAATACTGTAATAGCTTTGTATGGTATGTAATCTACAAAAGTATCAAACTGTTCACTATGTTGTACAGCTGAAAGTAGCATAATATTGTTAATTCAACGCTAATAAAAAAAAGAATAAACACTCACTTCCTTTCTATTTGTACATAGTTATGGTTGAAGGGCAGTTGTGAGTGAGTGTTTGCATGTTTGTGTTGTGGAAAGGAAAGCAGAGGAAGTGGGAGGTAATTTAGTGTGCCGAAATGTCATGGAATCCTATGTTTTGTGTTGCATAGATGATGCATTGTAGGAGTGACATTATTGTGAAACTTGTTCAGTCCCAGTTTCCCTTGAAATGGATTTGGTTCAGTTTTTCCATTGCAGTGTTAACGGCACGACAGCGTACTATAATATTGTCTGAGAGCAACTTCTGACAGATTACAATGAGGAAAAACAAACTCACTTGCCTAATATAAATTCATAGAAGGCTTCTCCCCAGAACCTACGCCATCAGATCTGTCTCAATGTATCCTAGTTGCCAAGCAAGAATTAACAACTGTCTACTAAAGGTTTAGAGAAAAGAAGCTTTTATTTTAGAAATGCCTCCCCCCCACCAACATTCAGATGATATTCACTCCCTTGACTTTATATTTGCTTGTAATGATGACTGTCCTCATTTCCTGTTATAAATAGTGCTGCATAGCTCTCACTGTAGACTTGGTTAATTCTTTCTCCTTAGGGACAGATTCTTTCTTTGAGGTTCAAATGCCTCTATGATATGGGCTACTTGGTTTAACTTTATAGTTGGTCCTACTCTGATCTTTTCATGCTGTTCATAGCAATGTCAAAGAATGCTCAAACTACCGCACAATTGCACTCATCTCACAAGCTAGTAGAGTAATGCTCAAAATTCTGCAAGCAAGCCTTCAGTAATATATGAACCATGAAATTCAGATGTTCAAGGTGGTTATCAAAAAGGTAGAGGAACCAGAGATCAAATTGCCAACATCCATTGGATCATCAAAAAAGCAAGAGAGTTCCAGAAAAACATCTATTTCTGCTTTACTGACTATGCCAAAGCCTTTGACTGTATGGATCACCACAAACTGGAAAATTCTGAAAGAGATGGGAATACTAGACCACCTGACCTGCCTCCTGAGAAATCTGTATACAGGTCAGGAAGCAACAGTTAAAACTGGACATGGAACAGACTGGTTCCAAATAGGAAAACCAGAATATATTGTCACTGTGCTTATTTAACTTATATGCAGAGTACATCATGAGAAACGCTGGGCTGGATGAAGCACAAGCTGGAATCAAGATTGCTGGGAGAAATATCAATAACCTCAGATATGCAGATGACACCACCCTTACGGCAGAAAGTGAAGAACGAAAGAGCCTCTTGATGGAAGTGAAAGAGGAGAGTGGAAAAGTTGGCTTGAGGCTCAACATTCAGAAAACGAAGATCATGGCATCTGGTCCCATCATTTCATGAGAAATAGATGAGGAGACAGTGGAAAGAGTGAGACTTTATTTTTGGGGGCTCCAAAATCACTGCAGATGGTGACTGCAGCCATGAAATTAAATGACACTTGCTCCTTGAAAGAAAAGTTATGACCTAGACAACATATTAAAAAGCTGAGACCTTATTTTGCCAACACGGCATGATCAAGCCTGGCATGATATACTCTGCATGTAAGTTAAATAAGCAGGGTGACAGTATACAACCTTGACATACTCTTTTACCTATTTGTAACCAGTCTGTAGTTCCATGTCCAGTTCTAAGTGTTGCTTCTTGGCCTGTATACAGATTTCTCAGGAGGCAGTCAGATGGTCTGGTATTCCCATCTCTGTAAAATAGGGTAATTACTATCTTCGCCTCAACACTTTTGAGTTGTCATAATGAGATGCTCTATAAACTGGCAAATAGTAGTCAAATTATCATTATCACTATTTTTATCATTACATTTCTGTAGCTGAGTGGCTCTTACTTCTCTTTTCCTCTAGGCTAATGTGCTCTTTTGGAAATTTTCTGAAATCAGAACAGATCCATGGACTTGCTGATCTTCTCAGAACCCAGAAATCTGATCCTATGAGCCCTGATAACTATGATTAAGATGATTCTGATATAAGACTTGCCCAGCATTGATAACCTGCCTGTCTGGACTTCTGTCTGCCCCAGGCTCACTTCTCTGCTTGACATTTTTTATATAACTATTTTCTCTACTAGAATCTGTGTTCTGTGGAGGAGGCAAGATGCTGTATATATCCTTACCTTTGTACTTTAGCATAGCAAAGCAAGTACTTAATATCAAATGTGCAACAAAGTTTGTAAAAAAAAAAACCCAAAACTTGCTTTTTTTTTAATATTGTATGGTATATTGTGCCATTTATTCTGTGGATTTCTACACCTACTAACGGATGTGAAAGTGTTAGTCCCTCAGTCCTGTCCAACTCTTTGCAAACTCATGGACTGTAGCCCGTCAAGCTCCTCTGTCCATGGAATTCTCTGGGCAAGAATACTGGAGTGGGTTGTCATGCCTTTCTCCAGGGGATCTTCCCAACCTAGGGATTGAACCCCGGCCTCCTGCATTTCAGGTAGATTCTTTACTGTCTGAGCCATCAGGGAAGTCCTTCTACTAGTGGAATGGATTGAACTGTATCCTTCTAAAAGATATGTTGAAATCCTAACTCCCAGTAGCTCACAATGTGAACTGATTTGGAAATAGGGCTGATGCTTGCTTGCTCAGTTGCTCATTTATGCCCAACTCTTTGAGGCCCCATGGACTGTAGCCCACCAGTATTCTCTGTCCATGGCATTTTCCAGGCAAGAATACTGGAGTGGGTTGTTAGTTCCTCCTCTGGAGGATCTTCTCCATCTAGGGGTTGAACACACATCTCCGGCATTTCCTGTATTGGCAGGCAGATTCTTTACCATTAAGCCACCTGAGAAGCCCCAGGATTGTTGTGGGTATAATTAGTTAACTTTAGATGGGTTAGAGTGGACCTCTAACCCAAAATGTCTGATGTCTTTTAAGAAGAAGTACATTTGAATTCAGACTCACACAGAGAACTCCATGTGATGATGGAAGCAGAGGTTGGAGTTATACTGCCACAAGGCAAGGAACGCATGGACCAAGGGATACCACTAGAAGGGGGGAGGAAGCAAGGGGGTGGGGGATCTCTCCTAGAGGCTTTAGGGAGAGCATAGCCCTGCCAACATCTTGGTTTCAAACTCCTAGCCTCAAGAACCATGAGAAGATAAACATCTGCTGTTTTAACTCACCAGTTTGAGGTGATTTGTCACAGAATCCCTGGGGAATTAATATAGCCAGATATTGACAAGACTCTGGATCAACAGTCAACAAGATGCATGAACTCCACCCTCATGGAGTTTTGCACTAGATGTCTTCTCTTGACTCCTGCAGATCCAATCTTCACCCTTCAGTTTCTGCTTCTCCCCTGAGGCTGATCAGTATGGACTACCAGGTGTATGATGGATAGCTGGTGAGAAGTTGCTTTGTAGCACAGGGAGCCCAGTCTGGCTCTCTGTGATGACCTGGAAGGATGGGATGGGGCCAGGGGTGGGAGGCTAGAGAGAGAAGGGATGTATGTATAATTATGGCTGATTGTCATTGCTGTATGGTAGAAACCAATGCAACATTGCAAAATAAATAAAATGATTAAGGAAAAGAAAAGAGAAAAAAAATTTCCTTGTCTTCCTGCTCTCCATTGCTTTGGGCCAATGACCTGGGCCATGGCAAGAGACCTGAGGGAGACAGCCATGTGAAGCTGGGCTGTTCATTCTGCTGGCTCCAACCTCCTGGGGCACCATGGGCTGGCTGTCCGCATTATCAAAGACCATACCTCTTGCTAGATCATTTTCTTTTACAGTCAACTACCTGGCTTCTGGGCACCCCACTCTAGCCTTTTTCCTTTAGCTCTGGTGAGAGCTTCCCACTCCTGTTATTCATGGGACATTGCACTACCCTTTTTTGGTTCTGTCCACTTCTTTGGAACAGGTCTTTTACTAAACTTACTTGGAATTAGCCACTTTGGGAATGTGATTGTTTTTTGCCTGGACTCTGGCTGATTGAGTTACTGAAGAAGACAGACAACAAACATGTAAACATATTTTTAAAAAGTCTATAAGTTAGTCAATAACATTAATGTTAATTACTCATGTTATTGAGTCCAAGCTCACTCTTTTTGCTGCATGACATGCCAATAAATTCATGAGACAAAGTGTTGAGGCAAGGAATACAGCTTTATTTAGAGAGTTGGCAGACCAAGAAGATGGCGTACTAATGTCTCAAAGTAACCATCTTGTTGGGGCCTGGATACCAGATTCTTTTATGGATCAGAGATGGGGGGAAGTGAGGAAACAAAGTAAAAAGACCATTTAATTCTTGCAGATATCTCCTAGAATGGCAGGTCGTAGGCAGGAGGTTGTGTTAGTTTCACTTCCTTACAGTTTTTTCATGAGTGGTGTGAAATAGAATATCTCCTATCATATCAATAAACAGAGATGCCACAGCTATCTGCAATTCCAGCCCCCCAAAAGGGAATTTCTGAGCCATATTGGTCAGCAACAGATGAGGGGCACCATTTCCCACACAAAGAACTCAAGTCCTTCCACAAGTGGGCAGGGTCATGCTATCTCCCTGTGAGCCAAACAAAGGAGCCTTAGCTCAAGGATCAAGAGGAGGGAGGTGGGCAGGGTTTCCTGAAGCAGGCCTTTAGGTATGCCTATAGTAACAAAAGTGGCAAAATACAAGTTGAAGTCACAGAAGCAGATCCAGTATGGAGTCAAAATTAACCCTTCCCAGTTATATTATTACTAATGAAGAAGTAAACCAGTACATTTTATTTTCTTTCAACAATCTGAATGAGAGTTAAACAAGTTACTCTAGTACAGAATATAATTCATTTAGCAGCACAGGCTTGGAGGAACTAAAGATCACAGTGTCTGATAGTTATGGAACAGATGGGAAGTAACATCATCATGGTGTTAATTGATTTCATGTGGATTTGAGCATTCTGGCATAGGAAGATCACTACTGTATATGGTTTACATATGATTGGTGTGTAATGCCAGAATGCAGCTCTTTTCCTTATATCTATTAAGCATGCTTGGCATTGTGAGTCAGGAGTGAGATCTTGATCTCTGGCAAATAGGATTGCCTAATTTCTCTTGGTCAAAAAAGTAATACATGTAGTTTAAAAAAAGGCTTTTTTTTTTCAAGTAAAGAGTCCCATAGTAGATTACATTTCAAGTTGAAGATTTTATGTGCTTATACGTAGGAAATTGGCTTTTTTGCACTTGTATGCATGAAGTATTACTTTCTTTAATGCATATGTTCTCAACAAAAGACAAAAACTCGATTGCATTTTGAAGACTCAACATATGTTAAAGATAGCATTATGAGAAAACCTTCACTAGTGAAGAGGAGTAGGCAGTAATAAACAATTATTTTCAAGGCAAAGTTACCTGAATTTTTTTCTTGATTTTTTTTTTTTTTTTTTTACTGCTTGTGGGATAAATTTCAAACTTGTTCATTTCACTTTAGAAGACTTACTTCTTGCTATTGCCCTGAGGTCTTCTGTGTGTAGCCAAATAGGATGTGGAGAATTTAGTTGAAAATAATACTGTAGTCTCTGTCTCAATACATAGGATTAGATTTCTGTAAACCTTATGTGAGAAACTTTCGATCCAATGGGGAAAAATAAAGTTGGGGGAAATGAGATTATAAGAATCAAAATTCTGATGAGTATAGTTTATGTTCATCAAAGTAGAACCCTAAAAGCAACCATGTACGGCACCATCTTATGTACCCTCATTTGGTAATCAATGGCATTCGATGGGTTCACATCTATGTCTCATTTTTTGTTCACCAGTAACTTTTCAGTATTTCCTCTCTCCATATTGTAAATATAATCCTTATAAACTTGCTTAGTTTGATGCTGTTAACATAGAGTGCAAAAGTTTTCCCATGTCTCTCTGCCATCTGCATCTCCGAGACGTTTCTGATTTTATGACTTGAAATTACCTTTCATCACAGTTGGTTTCACTGTATTTCTGCAGACATTCATAGGCATGCCTGCACTGGAAAACAAGCTTAGAGTAGTCCTTATTTCTCAAGCTCCATTTCCCAATGCAGGGCTGAGTGGTACTAATTTTGAACATGATCACTGAGTAACAAAGTCCCTCCCCATCCAAAGCCTCGGGGGTGCTTCTGTCCATAAACCAGGAAGTGCAGTTAATGCCATCTGCATCTCCGAGACGTTTCTGATTTTATGACTTGAAATTACCTTTCATCACGGTTGGTTTCACTGTATTTCTGCAGACATTCATAGGCATGCCTGCACTGGAAAACAAGCTTAGAGTAGTCCTTATTTCTCAAGCTCCATTTCCCAATGCAGGGCTGAGTGGTACTAATTTTGAACATGATCACTGAGTAACAAAGTCCCTCCCCATCCAAAGCCTCGGGGGTGCTTCTGTCCATAAACCAGGAAGTGCAGTTACAAGGTTTGGGATTAGCTCTCCTTGGGCTTCCTTTCTCTCTCCTACAGTTTTATTGCTTGGCCTCTCCTTTTTTCTCTGCCTCATGATTTATTGCCACTTCCTCTCTCCGATTTCTAGCTTCCTATTTCTCTAATTATCTCCAGCAGGAAGAACGTTAAATTCATGTGCACAGAAACCCCAGTTCCCCTGAGGACTTCGCGTACAGAGTAAATCCATCTGAAGTAGAATTTCACACAAAGAGAATCTGAGATTGGGCGTGAGTGATTCCTCAACACATTTTTAGTGGGATCTGCTTGCCTGTCCTGTGATCTTGCCTCTTCCCAGAATAGCCTCTTTACTCTTGCCACCTGGGAAATGTGTATTTTTCCTTTAAAACCCAAGTTAGATGCCACCTCCTCTGGGGAAACTCTCCCAGCTCCATCAGGCAGAATTAGTCAACTCCTCTGTAGCCACATAGCCCTTCCGTCTTACTTTTGTTACAGCAAGAATGTGTTTCCTTTTCAGCATCTACTATGTGCTTGGCACTTACCACGTTGTGTTAATACTTGTTTGCTTGTCTATCTCACTTAGTTGATCTGAGCTTTTCAAAGCAATGGTATATTTGCCTTTTTATATTTACCTCAGGTTGCTGGCATCTGGGCATAGTGTAAGAATATATGTTTGCTGAATAAATGATGTGTGAATACTTGAATGAGTCCATTAAATGAATTAGTAAGACTATTTGGTAAGTGGATGTCAGACTAATTTACTGAATATATAAATAGATTATGTATATCTTAAATAAATGTCAATTTGTGTATTTACCCCTATTGAATATAACTTTATCTTTAGGTTTTTATTAGCTGGACTTCAGATTTGGTGAAAATAAGAGTTGGGTTTCTCATTCTCATAATTACACCCTCAGTTCCAGGTATCTAGTGCCCAGTTGGCACTGACTGTGTATTTTTAGAATTTATGAATGAAAAATAAAAATACAGCAATCTTCAACTTTTTTTTGAAAATGGAGACAAACATATTCGATCTGATTATTTTTTTCAACCCAAACTGCTTCTCTCTTAGTTCTATATCACTGTTATAAGTGACTGGACATGGAAAAGGTGAAAGTTTGGGCAGAGAGTCTATTCCGAATTAATAAGGAGATTTTTGTTTCAAAAATTCCTCTCAGTACATCAGAAACAAATGCTTTGAAACAAAGGTGAAACCATGGATGGAACTGATTTGCACATTTAAAAACTGCCTCATGACTGCAAGCATCAGTTGATTCCTGGCAAACCACTGCTTTTTCTTATCCATAACTTGTTTGTTTTTGAAGGAAAAGGGGTACTGTGTTGAGAGGAGAAATATAGCTTCTTATTCTGAGTACTGTCTTTCTCACCACTGTTAAAATTATAGTTACTGATAAAATCCAAGCCCCTGGTGATGGCGATTCTTTCGTATGATGTCTGCAGGCACAAACACCGCAAGTGTTAACAAGACACATGCACAAACGAAACAGCACATGCCGTTCTCACAGCCAGTTACACAGGACGCTCGTGTGTGCATCTGCTGCTTATTAATTTTCTTCCTGCTAGTTGCATCATTCTTTTGAAGATGCTCCAGCAATCTATTACTTTGCCCAATTGTTTATAATGTCTATAAATCAGGAACTTGAAGCAAATGAACTGTCTAGGTTGTGTTTGCAAAATATTTGGATATTCTGGTTTTATTTTCCTAGCTTTAGAAAACATATAGATTAAGCCTTGATGAAGTTTATATTCTAATTCTTCTCTTTTTTTTTTTGGAGGGGGCAATGTGTTACATTTTTAGCCAGTTAGTAGGTTCAAACCATGTTTTGGTGTCTTGCTCAGTTTGTTTTTAAATTCCTGCTGTTAATGTTGACAGTTTTTCTTTCTCAAGAGTCCTCTGAAAAGGCAAAATAAAACCCCAAACCCTATCAAATACATTTTTAGAAATCATATAAAAGTGCCAGGGAACAGAGCTATCTTCTAGCACCAGTTTCTAATATTCAGCCGTGACATTTTAACAATGGTTGTAGTTCAATGATTAAATTAAGTTCAGACTGCAGGTCTCAATGAGTTGAGTTTGGAATATGAAAATTTCTATTAGACACCCTGGTAAAAAGGACAACTAGAGAAGGAATTCAAGATATCATGTCAATTTATTGACTGAGTGCGTCAACAGCATGCTTTTAATTTGCAGAGTAACATAAAAATACTCAGAATCTGTGCCTAGGTCAAATATGAGTCCACATTTTGTGTCATGGACATTGTATCCAACCCTCTCCCTTTTTCCCCCAGTCATGGTTTTTATAGAGGGATGTGGTCAACAAGAAATTAGAGTTAACAGCAAGAGTGAATCGGTTACATAAAATGTTTATGAGATGATGGAGTAATGTAACCTTAAGGGGAAAATTTCCGTTATATTTTTTGTTTTTATTTTCAAGAGGTTGCAGATGAATGGACAAGTTACCCTGATACCTAAGCGTTTCTACACAGTGTGGCTTAAAATCCCCATGACAATCTATGGAGATTTTGATGTATATCAAAAAGAGTATGCAATTTTAGGTGAATAAACCATTTCAATGATAAAGCTACTCAGTTTAATAAGGGTACTAAATGCATTGTTTACAACAAAAGTTGCTGATTGATACCATTTGTTTCTGCAGAGAACTAGCTAGTTTACAAAACCTTTCACCTCCTTGACTCACTTTCGTGGAAGAATAGGGATTACTGTGCTTATTTCTTAGGCTGAAATTTCAAGGATCAGCACAGTTAACTCTTGATTAAAGTTTAAAAGCTGCTATCATGGTTATTTTTTTTTTTAAGTGTCTGAAAATATACTCATTGTATAAGATACATAAACTTATGTGGCCAGCTGTTAAGAAGTAGCTCTTAAAATGGAATATGAAAGTAATTGCCATAAGAGAACAAAAGATCCTGGTGTGTCTTCAGAATCCTGAAAGCATGACATCACTCCCTCCACAACACGTTTTGTGTACTACACAGGAAGCATTTCCCTAGGAGCAATACCAAGATTTTGGCAATTTGGAGCTGGTGGATTCTGCCTCTGAAAGTTTCTTTCATTTCAAACCTTCCCATTCGATGAACAGAATCAGTCCAACTGTTTCGTTTCCTAGGAACAAGCCAGTAAACTAAAGTGGGATCTTCCAAACTGATGTTCCAGTGAATACTAGCTCCAGGAAAGATGTCAGGTATTTCAAGAACAAATTGTACAGGGTCAAACAATTGGGAGAAGGATTCAAATAGATCCCATTCTTGGAAATGTAAATGATGTTATTTCTGAAGTAAATAAACCTGTGAAGTGTTTTCCTAGAGTTTCTCAAATTTACTGGAATATATGAATATATTTTAATTGTTAGTTATATATGTATTAATATGTACTAACAACTGAGGAAGCAAATTTGGGAAATGTTGGAAAAGGATTATTTCTTTGCCAATTGTCTTGGCTTTTCATTATCATACCATTTTATAGGATTTGTAAATTTTACTGTTATATGATTTTTAAATATTACTGTGCAAGAATTAAATCAGGCGTTTTAAACAGAAATGAAACAGAGGTTCAAAGTACAGTGAGTCAAAGTGTTAGCTGCTGTCATGGCTGACTTTTTGTGCTCCATGGACCATAGCCCCCAGGCTCCTCTGTCCCTGGGATTCTCCAGGCAAGAATATTGGAGTGGGTTGCCATTCCCTTCTCCAGGGGATCTTTCTGGCCCAGGGATCAAACCTGGGTCTCCCATACTGCAGGCAGATTCTTTACCATCTGAGCCACCAGGAAAGTCCCAAAGTACAATAGAAAATCTCTTTTTAAACGCACACATTTCTGCTTGTATGAGATTATTCTACTCTTCCAAAGAAACGTCAGGGTCTGAATTCTCTGACTGAATCCTCAACCTGGCAGTCTAATCCTCTATCATGAGGACTCATCTCCTCAGTTCCTTCTTCCCTCCTTCCCTCTCCTTTCCCTCTCATCTTCTCTTCCTTTCCCGCTTCCATGTAGTTTAACTCAACGCTGGCAATCAGCTGGATATAATGGATGTCTATAGACCACTTTATTGCCAAACAGTAATGCGCATTTTTCCCCTCAAGTTCACATGGAACATTCACCAAGATAGACAACCTTCTGGACCAGAAGACAAACCTTAAATGTAGAAGATTAGCAATCGTACAATGTCTGCTTTCAAATCTTGTTTATTACATGCACACATTTTGGGAATAATATTCCATCCTTCATTTTGGTGGGATCAGAATGCTTTGAAAGCTACCTCTACAGGGGTCCTTGTGTCCACTAGACCCTTAAGTGTCAGATGGCAGGCTCCAAAGAAGTCCCAGGTCACTGCTAAGTTAAGACTTGGAGGCAAAGCCATCCAGCCCCTCCCAAGGGCAGCTCTCTCCTTGCTCATTATCCAGAGGTGGCTGACTCATGGCGTCCCATGCTCTGTGCCCTAGCATTTGTTCCTTGGCCTGTGACTCAGCTCCTCCATGTCTTCTCCACTTTTAGCTTCATTTCTCCCAGCTGTGACCTGTGTTCCTGCTTTTATCCCTGATTTCCAAGTTGAGTCTTTTTCTTTTTTTTAAAGCATTTTCCATTTTTCTGCTTCTGACTTCTTGCTGACGTGTTTTCATGCTGCATCCTCTGCCCTTGGCCATGACTCTGACTACCTGGAAATTGCTGATCAAGGGCTAGTGGCTACCACCTTGAGTGAGCTGACTCTTCCGGGCCTGGTACCACAATGACCTCATCTGTGCTGTGACACCAGTGCTGTTTCCCTTTTCTGAACTATGACTGCACATGTGCCCCATACTCCTTCCTTGCTATTTATTTTTATTAAAAAAATTCTTTTCTGGGTATTATAAACTGTGCTTTCTCTGGTGAACAAGGCCTTTATAGTGTGAAAAAATTAGACTAAGTCTAAGAGATTCCAAAGATTATGGCTTATACTGAAATAGAACTCAAATATACAAGCACTGTTAGTTTCGGTGACCACTAGGCTCCTCCAAGGTGTTCCTAGATTCTTCGTTATATTACATCTCAAGTCATTTATAGTCTCTAGTCCTGCCTGGTTGCAAAATGGCAGATTTTAAGAGATCAGAAGATAGGAGATGAATAGTTATCATTGAGGAGCAGGAGATGCTGGCATTACAAAATGGTTATGTAAACCAAGGTCTGGTAGCTTGATGAGGATGATAAGAGATCCAGAAATGAAAATGAAAAAAAGACATATCTCCTTTCCAACATTCTTTTCTTTCGACTTTCAATATTGCACATTTTTAAAGACAAAAGTGGGATAGCTGTGTTTCAATGAGAAATAAAGTATAAATAATTAAGTCATGTCTTCACAAATGTTTCTATTTTGCTTCATGTGCTGCATATGTTATGTAATCATGGAGAGAGAAAGGAAAGACGTGATTTATTAATGAGCTAATTCACATTAAAACCATCCAAGGGAATTATGGGCACATCTGTGTTTCTGTGACATAAGTAGTAGTGGAGATAGATCTATACAGGAATGGAAAGGAGAAAACCAAATGGTGAAGAGTGTGTTGCGATTGCTCTGAGCTCTGTCACCACCAATCCTGTCCTTTGATCATCTCTCCCCTCCCTGACCCTCTGGCAGGAAAGGACCTGTGGCTGTAGAGACGTAGTCCAAACTGGGTTCCTTCCACATAGTGTGCAGAGCTTTATTTCCTGTATATATAACCTTTATTTTTTAAATAAATAAATGTATATTAAAAAAAAGTTTTTATCTTATATTGGAGTGTAGTCAATTAGCAATGTTGTGGTAGTCTCAGGTGAACAGCAGAGGGACTTAGCCATACCTGTACATGTATCCATTCTCTCCCAAATTCCTCTCCCATCCAGGCTACCACATAACCTTGAGCAGAGCTCCCTGTGCCCTATAGAAGGTATTTGTTGGTTATCTGTCTTACATAGCAGTGTTGTACAGAGCTTTTGCACAGAGAAAAATACTGGAGACATTTGCAATTGCTGATGCCTCAAAGTCCAAGGTAGTAAAATAGGGCGGGGCCTCTGGTTTACAAAACATAAGAGGTGGGCATAGTTTATGTGCTGGTGTAGAAACAGACAAAAGTAAAAACATATATGATCCTTCTTAGGCATGTGTGCGTGCTAAATCACTTCAGTCATGTCTGACTCTTTGTGACCCCATGGACTGTAACCAGCCAGGCTCCTCTGTCCGTGGAATTCTCCAAGCAAGAAAACTGGAGTGGGGTGCCATTTCCTCCTCCCAGGGATCTTCCCAACCCAGGGACTGAACTCGAATCACTGCTGGGTCTCCTACATTGCATGCAGATTTTTTACCATTGAGCCACCTGGGAAGTCATATAATTCTTATACAAGTGATTTTAGCAAAAGTGGCAACAGATCACACCTTCCTATTTTAGTATGTTTTATCTCTAAAATAGGTTTTCAATTTTTCTATTTTCTACCACTTTCAGACTTTTGTCTAGAGGACAAAATGTGAGTCACAATGGACTAATGGATAATGTTTCATTTTGCAAAACATTTATATAGCAGAATGCCTTTCAGACATTGAGTGATCTTAGTGGGCTGTTCTCAGGATACCTGCTTCTTACTTCTGGTCATGTGCCCTGACCAGCCCATCTCGCCTTGCCTCTCAACCTCCTGGGGGTCTCTTGTCCACATGTCACCCAGACATTGCCCAAACACATAGTCTAGGGGTTTCAATATATCCCTTGTAAGGCCAACTAGAGTAATTTTTCTTTTTTCAGTTAACATATCTACACGTAGAGGGAAGTCTTTCTCTTTCATCTGGGAGTATGTGGAACTAGGTTGCTGGCAAATGTATCTCCTGCTAGGTGGGGAGGAGCTACCTGCAGAAAGAAGCCAGTCAAAACCGGAGTAAGAAAGTGGATGCTGAAAGCATCTCAGTTCCTGCGGGTGCTCCTTCCATCTCACGAGTTTACTGATGGTATTTCTAGCTGCATGAGTTATGAATTCCTCTTCTAGTCATAATTTGCCTAGGGCTTTCATTACTTGCAACAAACAGAGTCGAATATAATGTGTGATGTTAAATTTAAGACCAAGGTAGAGCTCAGTTCATGCCACTGCATTTGTGTTGGAGTGAGGGGTGCAGAGGTGGGGAATAACCTCAGAACACACCACTCTTGTGCCTGTGCTTGCCCCTCTATCAAACAGGACTTGAGACACATTTCTCTTTGTAGGGAGGGCCTCCAGGGCCCAACACCTCCTGGAATAGGATCAGGGCTCAGTTAATGCTTCATAAGTAAAATGAATTGAGGAATGAAAAAAAAAAGTTTCCTGCAACTACAATCTGGTGTGATGACATTGGCTTTGTGGACAGAGTAGATATCAGGCGCATTTTATAACCAAATTCACTTTGTCTTCAGAAAAATTAGTCCTTCGTAGGGTGGGTGGGAAGGCTGATAATTTGTTTGGGCCTTGATTCAGTCTAACAACCCTCAAGTGAAGCATATGCTTTAATAGCTGCCAACTGTGTTTTATTTTGAAACTGAGTCAAACTTAACTTTACTTAATATGGCATTTATGAGGATAAAGGAAAAAGATATGGGTTTCCCTGGTGGTTCAGTGGTTAAGAATCCACCTGCCAATGCAAGAGACTGGAGTTAGATCCCTGGTCAGGAAGATCCCCTGGGAAGGAAATGGCAACCCACTCTAGCATTCTTGCCTGGGAAATCTCATGGACAGAGGTGCCTATTGGGCTGAAGTCCATGGGACTGCAAAAGAGTTAGATACAATTTAGCAACTAAAGAACAAACAACAGGGAAAAAATACACAGATTTCTTATTGCCTGGGACATAGTAAGTGCTCAAGAAATGGAAGCTATAGCTGGAAAAAACCAGAGTATGTTATAAAACAAACAATACACATACAGTCATGATGTTTACTCCATTGACAACTTGCTAAACAACATCCAAGTTTGTAATTGTTCAGGTCTTGTTGCCTTCTTAAACTATGAGATTGCACACAAGACAGAGGGGACCCTACTTCTCTACCTTCTCTTCTTCTCTCAGTGTGTATACATCTTGGCGACTGCTTCCAAACGCTTGAGTTTGAAATGTGTATGTGGCACAGGCAAAGTGTTTGGGTGTGTTGGGGACCCAGTGACCGCCATAATGTTATAGCCTATTTACTCTCCTCCATCTAGTGGTGGACTCTGTTCTTAATAGCATCTATTAGCTGGGGGCAACAAAACTTCTTTAGAATTGGGCCAGCTATTATAATTTATTTCTCCTTGTTCTCTCCTATGCTTCTATGATGGATAAAGCACTGAGTACTCTTGTTTCTGATTTCTGGTTGAGCACAGCCAACCAGGGAGCTTCTACTGAGAGATCTAAAGATGGTAGAAGAAGGGATGAGATGCTAACTCCCTGAGCCATTTCCCTTCTTGGATGCAGGGTAACACCATTTTTCATGTCTGTTACAGACTACCAGTTTTGAGACAATTAGTCCCTCCTATACAACAGAAGCCACAGCTGCTGGGTGCTGGTAACTGTGCCCTTACTTTCCACTTCAGTTCTATTAAAATAGCTCCTCATTTCTCTGGCTTGGGATGTTTCTGGGTTCCTTTGTGATTTCTTTTAACCCTGACCACTGATGCTGGGATAGATTGAAGGCAGGAGGAGAAAGGGATGACAGAGAATGAGACAGTTGGATGACATCACTGACTCGATGGCCATGAGTTTGAGCAAGCTCGGGGAGTTGGTGATGGACAGGGAAGCCTACAGTCCATGGGGTCATAAAGAGTCAGACATGACTGAAAGACTGAACTGAGCTGTTTGTAAGTAATCCTTTCATTTAAATTTTCTCAGTGACCCTGTTGGAATTTACCATTTGTTTCTTGGAACTCTGGCTGATACAGAACATGTTAACACTTATCCATCAATATCCTTTAGTGATACATACTATATAGGTAAAGAGATAAAGAAATTTAAACTCTCAGGGTTTTATAAACTTGTGCAAAGGCACCTATCTAACAGATGGGAGAGCCTGAATTCAAAGTCATATCTTTGGAATCCTCATACATGGATGTAGCCACTTCCCAAATTGTCTTTTCTTCAACAGCTAAAAGTGCTTATACCAGAAAATTAAGGAGGTGTGTGTGCTCTGTCCAATACATCTGAGAAAAGATACAATTTAGTACCATGACTTTATTTATAAAGACCTTGAGTATATAGAGTTCAAGTTTCCGAACACATTGATCCAGCATTACCTAAATGTTCACATTATTATGTCTTACATCTGATTTTTAGAGTTTTAAACATCCCCCCCCACACACAATTTTTTTTCTCCCTGCACTGGAAGAATTGTTAGAAGAAATGTAATTGACTCACATTGAAATGTATTTATCCATAGCCCTTTACAAACATCCATTTGTTAAGTAAGTGTAATTCTACACTTTATTTCTAAAAATTTGAATCAAACTTGACCCCAAATTATTTTACTTGTGCATCTAAATACCTAACTTCTGCCCCCAAATTATGATCACATTTGTCAATCCAATTCTAAGTTAGACTGAAATGTGTTGTTTTTCTCCAATCTTCCATTTTCCTAAAAGACTTCATTCCAACTGGCTCTGATCAAGAATGAAATTTACATAGTCTTGTTTTTGTCTAATAAAGTCAAATGTTGCAACTTTGATGACTATTCCTCAAATACCATTATTTAATTTCATGTAATAGATACTTATATATACCCTCCAGAGTTTAATTCTTTACTGAGATCTTTTTTAGATTAAGGCTAAGGCTAAGTCACGTCAGTCGTGTCCAACTCTCTGCGACCCCATAGACGGCCTCCTACCAGGCTCCCCATCCCTGGGATTCTCCAGGCAAGAACACTGGAATGGGTTACCATTTCCTTCCCCAATGCATGAAAGTGAAAAGTGAAAGTGAAGGCGCTCAGTCACGTCTGACCCTCAGCGACCCCATGGACTGCGGCCTTCCGGGCTCCTCCGTCCATGAGATTTTCCAGGCAAGAGTACTGGAGTGGGGTGAAAGTGAAGGTGAAGTCCCTCAGTCGTGTCCGACTCTTTGCGACATGTGGACTGTAGCCCACCAAGCTCCTCCGTCCATGGGATTCTCCAGGCAAGAATACTGGAGTGGGTTGCCACTCCCTTCTCCAGGGGATCTTCCCGACCCAGGGATCGAACCCAGGTCTCCTACATTGCAGGCAGATGCTTTAACCTCTACACCACAGGGGAAGTCTGGAGTGGGGTAGGTTTAGGTTAATAAGTAATAATTTTTTCTCATTTTCTTGTGGTCTTGAACTATTCAGCCCATTGATGAGCATTAATGTCACTGGATTCTCTGACAGCAGTAATCGAGGCACAGTTTTCCACCCCATCTGGCAGAGTTACACATGCTGAATTCCTGAAAGGAAAATATTCAGCTTTTTATTAGATTACCAACCACCCCAGTAATTATGTAAACTGAGTAATAGATTGTCCTGATAATAGTGGTCATTTCAGTCAGGAGGGTCCTGTTGATATCCTCAGTCTTTGAACCCCCAAAGACAACAAAGTTATTTCTGTTCTCGAGTCATTCACAAAGTCTCCCCTGTCCCTCACTATCTCCAGGGCTTGCACATATTCACGTCCACTGAGTTGGTGATGCCATCCAACCATCGCATCTTCTGTTGTCTCTTTCTCCTTCTGGCCTCTATCTTTTCCAGCACCAGGGTCTTTTCCCCTGAATCCGCTCTTCACATCAGATAGCCCAAGTATTGGAGCTTCAGCTTCAACATCAGTCCTTCCACTGAATATTCAGGGTTGATGTCCTTTAGGATTGACTGGTTTGCTGTCCAAGGGACTCTCAAGAGTCTTCTCTAACACCACAGTTCAAAAGCATCAATTCTTTGGGACTCAGTCTTCTTTATGGTTTAACTTTCACATCCATACATGAGTACTGGAAAATAAACAAACAAACAAACAAACAAACATAGCTTTGTATGGACCTTTGTGGGCAAAGTGGTGTCTCTGGTTTTTAATACATTGTCTAGGTTTGTCATAGCTTTTATTCCATGAAGCAAGCTTCTTTTAATTTCATGGATGCGGACACCATCTGCAGTGATTTTGGAGCCCAAGAAAATAAAATTTGTCCCTGTTTCCACTGTTTCCCCTTCTATTTGCCATGAAGTGATGGGACTACATGCCATGATTTTAGTTTTTTTAATGCTGAGTTTTAAGCCAGCTTTTCACTGTCTTCTTTCACCTTCATCAAGAGGTTCTTTAGTTCCTTTTTGCTTTTTGCCATTAGAATGGTATCATCTGCATATCTGAAGCTGTTGATATCTCTCCTGGAAATCTTGATTCCAGGAGTATAATCTATGAAAAAATTGGTCTTGCTTTAATTTTAAAGTAATTTTTTTTGCTCTCAGATGACTACTACATGGTAGTTACCACATGATGGGACATCAAAATGCTAAAGTAAGAGTAAACTTATTTTTTCTGTTTAATGGAATGGGTAAGCGTAATATAACTTAATTTTCTAACTTTTGGAGCTTTGGTTAAATAGTTACTTAGCACAACAGGAATACCCAATTCCTATTGGGGAAAGCTAGCTTTGTACTAGAATAATTTCCCTGAAATGCAACATTCTGCTAGCTTTTAAAAATTTCCGCCTGTGTCAGAGATGTTAATTGCAAGCCATATTTATTTTCTTCCTTTGTATCACAACCCTGGTATTATTCCCAGCAATCGATTTGATTTCTCAACCTTCTCTGTTATGTGACGCTATGTCACTAAGTGCTGGTCAATGAGATGTAAGCAAAAATTGATTCCAAGAAGTCAGAGTGGCTTGGCTCAGGTACCCCTTTTAGGAGTGGTTAGAAATCATGACTCACTCAACATTTCTCTTAAAGTCTTTGAGCTGCATAGGAATAAAGAGATGTCTTAAAGTGATGTTTAGTAAATGGTCGCTCCTTTTCTGACTGATCAATTAATATCAATATGATATGACATGGGGGGAATCAGGAACTAGTTAGAGACAATTTATTTATTACTTGGAAGCTCAGTAGAGGAATAAATGGAACATTGATTAATTTAAGCAAGTCTGGGTCTGTTGGGAGATAATTCTCCATGAGTCTCTTACATTTCTGAATGTTTTGCAGAGATGCTGATGAACTTTTTGTCATCCTTAGTGATCTTTTCCAAGATGTCTCTAGAGCAAGCACCCTTGCCAAATAGAGCTTCTCCCTCTGGAGCAGAGGATGAGTTTGCATACTGTTCAGCTTAATAAAGGCAATGTTTTCCTCTGGAGCAATGGTTGAATAGTTTGCCTGTGTGTGTTTTAGTTGCTCAGTCATGTCTGACTCTTTGTAACTCCATGGATGGTAGCCCACCAGGCTCCTCTGTCCATGGGATTCTCCAGGCAAGAATACTGGAATCGGTAGCCATTCCCTTCTCCAGGGGATCTTCCTGACCCAGGGACTGAACTTGGGTCTCTTGCATTGCAGGCAGATTCTTACCATCTGAGCCCCCAGGGAAGCATAGTTTGCCTGTAGCTTGTTATAAAATAATGGAGGTTCATAAGCAAAGCATTGCTCATCTATGACACAGACTTACTGTGTTACAGCATCCACATGGAAAAGTGTGAAGCCTGTGCTCTTTTCCCTGTTTGAATAATAAGGATTTTTCTCTTTGATCTATGAGTCTGGTGTCTTTTGACTGTCTCAATGAAATTGCAGCTGGCTAACCACCTGTGTGTTAAAGTCAAGTGAATTCTCATACACTTCATTCTTGACAAAGCTTTCCTAGTCTCGTATGCTGGAAGTACGTGTTAGGTTTAGGATGAGGGAGTCAGAGAAAGTGATGCAGAGTCAGTTACAGGCTCCGTTCACATTCTATATCCAGAAACCAATGTCTTGAGTGAACACAGGTTCTGTGACTGCTCAGAGACCTCAAAGATATCCTCAAAGCTAGTACTGTTCTTGAGGATGGTGGCAGTTGCATTGCGTTGACCAGCTCCAGTAGTGAGAAGAACTCCTGCTAGAAGGAAAATTTATCTGTAAAATCTTCCCACACTTTTATTTAGCAACTTTTCTGGGTCTGAAATCTTAGCTCCCCCTGGACTCTGGAGCTATTTTGGACCCCATCAGTATCATGTCCATTAACGACATGATGCATGAGTTCTGGAACATCCATTGAGCAAATGTGTGCCTGGTAAGTGAACATTCCCTGTCTGGATTCCTACTTCTCCCAAATCCCGCAGTGTCCTCTGATCCTCATTTCCAAAATACTTTTAAAAATACTTGGCCTGGTAAACCAATTCTTTCTTTCTTAGAAAGTTGTTCACCTATAAAGAATTAGAACAGAATAAATAAGACTTGAGACAAGCAGGAAGATCTCAGCATTAAAGGCTCAAAGTTTGAGAATTGACATAATTGATATAAAAATGTGAATACACGACCTTTTTCAAACAAGGCATGCTGCCTTGGAAGAAAGCATTCAATGGACATAACTGTATGGCATGAGAACAATTTGAGAGGTCTTCACCTTAAGGATATCTACACAAAAGGAGGTTGAACCAAGGCCTGATTGTCCCAGACCCCTTGATTACGCATATATTCTTGTCATGATTCAAAGTGGTCTTCTGTTCCATTGGCTCCATTTTCAATTTGCTAGACTGTGACCTCTTTCAGTGGTATTACAACTGCTATTTTTGCTGTGTGTGTGTGTGTGTATGCGCATGGGTGTGCACATGCGCGCTCAGTCACTTAGTTGTGAATGGCTCTTTGTGACCCCATGAGCCTACCAGCTTCCTCTGTCCATGAGGATTCTACAGGAAAGGGTACTGGAGTGGGTTTGCCATTTCCTACTCCAGGGAGCCATCCTAAATCAGGGATCAAACCCACATCTCTTGTGTCTCCTGAACTGGCAGGTGGATTCTTTACCACTGCACCACCTTGGGAAGCTGGTTTTGCTTATCAGCCTTAAGATAATAAGGGCTTCTCTCCCTAAGAAATATTATATTTTAAGCTTTCCCTGTTAGGAAACCTAGCACAACTTTTCCTTGAGCTGTATGGGAAGACCTTTGGTTAGTGCATGGTATCATGCTCAAAAACAGGAGTGGAGAGACTATGGCCCACAGGTCAAATCCAGCTCACTGACTGGTTTTTAAATGGCCTACAAGCTAGGAAACATTTTCACCTGTGAACTTCATTAAGTGAAATGTTATTGTCCTCCAAAATAATTCCTTTTTTTTTTCATTAGTAGATCTATATTGCCAAAAAACTGTGCTCAATGGCTATTATATTTTGAGTTTCATCCATAAAACATCATTGTGGACACTTGTTTTCTCTCGTTGCATAAGTAATTATCACTGTGTTTTGTTTCTTGGTCCTGAAACCAAAAATGTTTACTATCTGATCCTTTATAGAAAATGTTTGCCTACTCTTCTCCAATGTAGATTCCAGTTAGAACTGTGATCCTTGCTTCTCTTCTACATGGGAATGAGGTCCCTGTCTTCCATATAGTTCTGTTCCAAGCTTAGAGGGTAGGAACAGATAAAGATTGTGTTTAGGTATAAACAGAACACAGAAGTCAGAAATTTTACTCTGCTTCTTAAAACACAATTTTTCACCTAAAATTATTTTCTTCATCAGCCACTGACACGTGGTTTCATAGGAAAGTTGCTGATGATTCCTGGGCTTCATTTTTCTTACCTGTCCAAGGCCATGGTGATGAACAGGTCTGGTGGTCTAGAAAGTCTAGAAGTCCATGCTGTGTGCTTAGTTGCTCAGTCGTGTCTGACCCTTTGCGACCCCATGGACTGTAGCCCTCAAGACTGGAGTGGGTTGCCATGCCCTTCTCCAGGGGATCTTCTCAGTCGAGGGATCGAACCCAGGTCTCCTGCGCTGCAGGCAGATTTTCTATCATCTGAGCCACCAGGGAATACATGCATTAGATAATCTGTTTTCTAAGAAGAAGTAGAGTTAAAATAACAGAATTCAGCGTGCTGAACCATGATCAGTTCAGCTCAGTTCAGTCGCTCAGTCGTGTCCGACTCTTTGCAACCCCATGAATCGCAGCACGCCAGGCCTCCCTGCCCATCACCATCTCCTGGAGTTCACTCAGACTCACGAACCATGATACCACAATTTAAAAAATTTTCACTGAAATATGAATACATTGTGACATATATATTTTTTTCTCCAGAACAATTCTTTACATGATACAGTGATATAGAAACACTTATAAACACTGTAGATTAAAGTAGGTGAGTTGGGCATGTCTTTATTAAAACTATTCTAATGTTTAGTTAAACATTTCAAAAAGCCCCATGTTTATTGGCGTTTGGAAGATGAGGACTTGTATATGGTTTTGTTTTGTTTTTCCAGGAAGTTAAGTAAAATTGTAAAGACTGGGAAGCATAGCAGCTCTTTTTAAAGAATGGCTTGCTGATGGCTTGTCCTGTTTCCTGGCAGTAAGCATACCACATGGTTTCATCCTGCTGTGACTGCATTGAGAGGCCAAGGGAGCACAATTTACGTCAGGGGAGGGATTTTTGAGGCCAACAAAGACTTGTTTAACCTGCTTCTCTGTTATTTTCATAATTTCCCATAGCTGAATCTTTTTACTGGCAATAAAAAATGCTCATTCTCAAGGCAGGTATCTTTCCTGACTCCATGAACTCCATTAGTCTCTATTTCCTCTTACATTTGGTACTGCTAGAGCTGGCTAGTATTGTTCTCTGGAATATTGTCACTATATTGGCATTTTTCTTTTCTTGGCAGATTGGCTTTTACCATAAATTGTAGTCAGTTCTAAAAAGAGACAGCATACTTTCTTTCCCATCCTTCACCCGTACCATGCTCAAAGACTAGATAAACACCGGAAAAGTATCGACTATAAATTATCTAAATTGTGTTGCACATAAGACGACCCACAGACTATGGGCCAAGCTTCTTGGCAAAAAGAGAAAAACGAAATTCTCTTCATTTTTCTTGCTTCGCTTCTGCACTGTATTTGTTTTCTATTGTTTCAAAATAAGTCAGATTAAATTTAGTGGCTAACAACACTAAATTTAATAACTCACAGGTTTTGTAGGTCAGAAGTCTGGGCGTGGCTTCAATGCAGTTCAGGGCTGTAGTCAAGGTATTTGTTGCATTGGCATCCCCATCAAGGTTATTAATTGTTGAGCTTCCAATTTTCCTTCTAGACATGGGTGGGGAACTACCCTTATCAACTAAAATTATATATACTCACATCCTGAAAGTGGAGAGTTATTTTATTTGGTAGGAATGTTTAGGACCCCAAGCCTGGAAGACAGCATCTCAGTAGCTCTGAGAAAATTGCTCCAAGGAGGCAAGAGGGGAAATCAGGCTGTCCCAAATCTGCAATAAAGCGAGCAGGCAGTCTGAATATCAAAGATCAGGTATCAAGTGAAGGAACTTAGCATTCTATATATGGGAAGATGCAAGCCTCTGGGATCGCTGAATCCATTCCTTTCATATGTACCTCATGATCGGGGGCCAACCCATTTTTCTTGTTCATCTTGCTTTTTTCATGCCCTCAGCTTCTCAACAGTCACTGTGGTGGTGGTGGTTGGTGGAAGGATTGGGAACACCTGGGGGATCACAGTTTGGGGCACTCACATTCACATTTGGAGGCCAGAGATATCTGATGGCTGTGACATTTCTTATTGATTAATATGGCAGAGACATTTTCATTTCACACCCTCAATCTCTCAAAGGCCTCTGAATTTTTCCAGGTATCTTAACACATGGCCATTTCAAGCAGCAAAGATGCACGAGATCCTCCTCACACTTTGAATCTTTGATTTTCTTTCTGAATCAATCAGGGAAAACTGCTGTGAAAAGGATCTTGTGGCTAAATCAGGCCACTTGAATAATCCTTTATCTTAAAGTTCAATGATTTGTGCCCTTAATTACATCTGCAAAAGCTCAATGCAGTGGCATGTAGGTTCCAGTTGATTGAATAACTGGAACACCGTGGGTGTATATCAAGGGCCTGAAACGGCAGAGTTCTGCCCACCACATTTATTATTACACATGTGTTAGAGAGGAAGCCAATTCTGAACCCATGATGGAACTATTGCTTTGACTTGCTTTTCATTGCTTTTGTTATTATAATCATACAGAATGGTTTGACTCAGAGAATCCTGCCCCTCTGCCTGATTATTAAACTAAAGTGTCTTTGTTCAGAACCCTGTCCACTTGTATATGTCAGGAATGGAGAAATTAACACATCCCCTGTATATGTCAGGAAGGGAGAAATTAACACATCCCCCTGGCTTGCCATTCTAGGAGATGATTGCAAGATTAGTGGCATTTTTACTTTGCTTCCTCACCTCCCTCTATCTCTGATCTATAAAAGAACCCAGCATCCAGACCCCAATAAGATGGTTATTTTGAGGTGCTAGCCTGCCATTTTCTCAGTCAGCTGCTTTCTGAATAGTTTTCCTTGCCTCAGCATCTCATTTCTCGGATTCACGGGCCTGTCATGTGGGGAGCAGAGCAAGTCTGGACTTGGTGACATATGCACATACATGTATAGTATATAACAAGTGATATTTAGAGTGAAGAAACCAAGAGACTAAAACGTATTGCAGAGTAAAATAAGGGGGAAAGAAAACCCAACTTCTGTCATTAATCTTTGGTTTGGCGAGTGTGGGGAAACTTTCAGTGAGAAACTCTTTAGAAATGTACCTGACTTCAGGAGAAAGCTTCCTGCTAAGAACAGCAGGCTAAGTGAGAAAGCGCCATGTGTAACTCTGATTGGAAACCTTTTGTGGGTCAGTGTAATTGAGACTTCCAGACTTTTTCTCTAGTCCTGACAGAGTTCTTCTCAATGTTTAAAACAGCACAGTTAGCTATTGAAGTGAAGAGGGATTTTCTGCCTAAAAGAGTTTGACTGTGACACTTTCTATAAATGGCATATTTTCCTGTTACAATGCATACCTTATGTCAGGGAATGAATTTGGAAGTCCTTAGACTTACCGGAAAGCCCTAGGATCCACCAGCTCAGCTTCTCTGCAATATCCTCTTTGTATGCTCCAGCTCTTTTCTCACTTGCTTTGAGATTCTTATCCCATTCTTACACTTGGGTTTCTCCTTACACCTCTTCTAAGATATGCCTCCCCGTATTCCCCCATTTGATAATTGTTAGTCATCTTGCTAATTGTCTTTACTTGCTTTGTTACCTTTTCCCCCCTGAAATCCAGGCTTCCTGACTGCAGGACCTTATCTGTCTCGGTGTGTGTTGTATCCCAGTTCATTGTCCCAGTCTTCTACCCCATACTTGACAGAGAGACCACCATTTTGGAGACTCTAAAATGAAGGTGTTTTCAGAATGGTTTTCCCCTGGCAACATCCTAATCAGGCTGTTTATAAATACACACTTGCAGTTTTAATCGCTTCCTGGCTCCTCCAATTTTCTGAAGGAGAAAGCACAGGTGTCTCAAGGACAGTGCCTCTTCAAATTCTCCAAGATTATTTCCTGCAGTTATGTCTTTCCAACTCCTCGTTATAGTCAACTCTTCTTGAACCCAACCCTGTACTCTTTCCAGATGACAAGAAGCGGTTGCTTTCCAAGAGCAACAATAAGTACACTGAGAGAGCCAGTGTGTGCTGGTAAAGACTTGATTTAAAGGGGCCTCTGTTTACTCCTCGTCCATTTTTAAAATGACTGGGATTTCCTTTCTGTATATAATGTTTTTGTGCTGTGACGCAGATAGCAGGAGGGATAACATTCAAAATGTATGGGTGATTCATTACTTAGCATGAATAAATTTCTTGTTTTTCTCTTCAGAGAATTGATTTGAATGAAAGGATGGAAATTTCATAAGAAATCTGGACATCCCAGAACATTCTGAAAGAGAAGAAGGCATATCAGAGGAGGGAGGAAAGAAGTAGGGATGTTTGAGATGAACATTCGCTGCTTAGCTGCTTAACAAACTCACTTAGGGCCTTACAGTTAAACTTTTGGCAAGTTGTTGCTGAAGAAAATGGTTTTCTTGTTTCCAGTGTTTGGTGCATTAATCACCTCTCTTGCGTCTTCTAAGCTTAGTGGATTATAATGTGTGGGTGTGATCTCTGTGAGTTTTATGAATAGGATGCAGAGAAAACACTTAGAGAACTCTTGGCTAGAAAAGGGGGCAGAATGCTTCCTTTTGAGTCACAAATTTTAGCAAGTCATGAATCCAGCAGGTGGTAGGTTTGGAAAATGGTGATGGAAACTGCAATTGCCTATAATAAATGATAATAATAATAATAATAAACCCTTTGTACATGGATCCTTGGGGGCTTCCCTGGTGGCTCAGATGGCAAAATATCTGCCTCCTGTGCAGGAGACCGGGTTTAATCCCTGAGTTGGGAAGATCCCCTGAAGAAGGGAATGGCAACCCATTCCATTATTCTTGCCTGGGAAATCCCATGGACAGAGGAGTCTGGCAGGCTACAATTCCTGGGGTCACAAAGAGTCAGACACAACTTAGCTACTAAATAACAACAGCACGTCACCTACCCAGAGAACTCAGTGTTCTAAATAGACTAATACAAACTTACCACTTTTCTGAAAATGTTGATGGAATGGCTTCCAATAAGATAAAATGCAAACCACTGGGAGAAATTTTGTGCCACAGATGTGGGTTTGTGACATCCTTAAATTAGCTTTCTGAAAGTGAATCCTTCTTCGGGTCTTTAAAGGAGACTGGTTTTCGGCTTCAATGTCATTCTTGAGCTTTCTGCACACTTGGTAAGTTCTTCAGTCATGTCTGACTCTTTGGGATGTGATAGACTGTAGTCCACCAGGCTCCTCTATCCATGGGATTTTCCAGGCAAGAGTACTGGAGTGTGCTGCTACGCTCTCCTCCAGGGGATCTTCCCGACCCAGTGGTCCAACCTGTGTCTCTTATGTCTCCTGCATTAGCAGGAGTGCTTTGCTTTACCACTAGTGCCACCTGGGAAGCCCTTCTTGAGCTCTAGACTAGTATAACCGTATTCTTGGATGACATCTCTACAGGGATGGCCCTCCAACATCTCCAAAGCAACACACTGAAAATTGAATGTCACGATCTCTCACAAAGCTGTTCCTCTGTGTGTGTATGTGGGTGTTCAATAATGGCTGACTCTTTGCCACTCCATGGACTCTATCTAGCCCAACAGGCTTCTCTGTACATAGGATTTTCCAGACAAGTACTGGAGTGGATAGCCAGTTCCTCCTCCAGCTTCTTCTCTGAATCTCATTTCAATTAAAGAAATAACCACCACTCATTTTGCCAAAGAAGAAGCTGTCACTCATCCTATATCCCAGGCCGTTGTTCTGCCTACATTTCCAGTCTACTATCAAAATCAATTATTCCAATGTTCACTAGCTCCAAATTACCTTCAGAATAAAGTGTAACCTGCTGCTGCTACTGCTAAGTCAGTTCAGTCATGTCTGACTCTGTTTGACCCCATAGGTGGCAGCCCACCAGGCTCCCCCGTCCCTGGGATTCTCCAGGCAAGAACACTGGAGTGGGTTGCCATTTCCTTCTCCAAAGCATGAAAATGAAAAGTGAAAGTGAAGACACTCAGTTGTGTCTGACTCTTAGCGACCCCATGGACTGCAGCCTACCAGGCTCCTCCACCCATGGGATTTTCCAGGCAAGAGTACTGGAGTGGGGTGCCATTGCTTTCTCCAGTGCAACCTGCTAGCTAGTCATGTAAAGTGCTGATCTCTGCCTATCTCTCCGAGATTGGACTATTTGTAATTCCTCGAGTACACTTTTTTCCCTCTGGCCTTGTTCATGCTGTTATCACTGCATGCAATGCCTACTCCCTCCCTCACATGTCTAATCTTCTCCTACTTATTCTTCTACGTAACCTTCAAAATAAAAATCAAGTATTCTCTCCCTTGGTCTCTACTGCAAAATAGGTTCAGTGCATTTTCTATGCTTCTGTAGGCCCCTGTGCATGCATTTCTTTTATGTCATTTTTAAAACTCTCACTGAGACCTGTTGTTTGACTATTCTGCTTCCTCCAAAGAGAAGAAAACTTGAGGCTGGGAATTTTGTGTTGTTCATCACTGTGTTCTCGCTTCATGGAGAGTGTCATTTCTTGAATGAATGTGTGAGTGAATAAATAGGTGAACATTGAGAGAGCATGTAAAGTGACTGTTGAGATTTCAGTTCCATGGTTCAAAATGTTATGAATACTTCCTTGTATTATTCAAGAAAAAAAAATCATCCTGTTGCCAGATGTTCAAAGAAAATATAATGAAATGGAATTGTATTTCAAAGGGCATATAGTCATTAAACTTTTCAGGTTTTGTGGAATCTGGAAAAAATGGTGTAGGTGATCTTGCTTGCAAAACAGAAATAGAGACACAGACATAGAGAAGAAACATGGACACCAAGGGGGAAAGTGGTGAGTGGGATCAACTGGGAGATTGGGATTGACATATATCCATTACTATGTTTAAAATAGATAACTAATGGGAACCTACTGTATAGCTCAGGGAACTCTACTCAGTACTCTATGATGACCTAAATGGGAAGGAAATCCAAAAAAGAAGGGACATATTTATACATATAGCTGATTCACTTTGCTGTACAGAAGAAAGAAAACATTAGAAAACAGCTATACTCCAATAAAAATTAATAAAAAAAAGCTTTCTAGGTTTCTTAATTTTTGTGTATCCAAACACATATTCCTTTTTCTTTAACTATGGACTTAGAGTAATGAGACTTTTTATTTTTTGCAAAAGGGAACAATCATTTACATTTGCTTTTTTTTTTATTAATTTTTATTTTTTAGTTTGTTTTGCTTTACAATGCTGTAAAGCCTGGTGTGCTCCAGTCTGTAGGATCGCAAAGGGTTGACTATGGCTGAACAACACAACAAAAAGTGATTTTTTTAATTTTAATTAATTCTTATTTTTTAGTTTGTTTTGCTTTACAATACTGTATTCGTTTTGCTATACATTGACATGAATCAGCCACGAGTGTACATGGACTCCCAATCCCGACCCCCACCTACCCCCTCC
>SJXQ01003119.1:470670-493726 GCA_006408695.1 Aepyceros melampus | reverse complement strand
CCCCCAGGCATGGCTTGGTTTCATTGAGTTAGACAAGGGTGTAGTCCTTATGTGATTAGATTGACTAGTTTTCTGTGAGTATGTTTTCAGTGTGTCTGATCTCTGATTCCCTCTTGCAACATCTACCATCTTACTTGGGTTTCTCTTACCTTGGGCGAGGGGTATCTCTTCATGGCTGCTCCAGCAAAGCACAGCCACTGCACCTTACATTGGACGAGGGGTATCTCCTTACCGCCACCATTCCTGACCTTCAACATAGGATAGCTCCTGTAGGCCCTCCTGTGCCTACCCAGCCACCACTCCTCGGGTTATATTAGCTTACCATTGCATTATAATTGCTTAATCCAGCAAACTTAATTCATTTTTATTTGTATTATCAATTGCTTAATGATGAATTACTGCAATTCTCTCTACTAAACAAACAACGTTTATTTTGCCAGTTTCTGTGGGTTAGGAATCTGGGCATGGTTTACTTGGATCCTCTAGCTGTGTTTCTCACAAGGTAACAATCAAGCCATCAGCCAAGATTAAAAAGATCTTACGGCTTGATTAACATAAACTCATTTATGTCATTGCTGTCTGAGTTCAGTTCATTTTGGGTTATTGTACTGAATGAAAGTAAAAGTTTTCATTTTTTAGTTTTTGGCTGCACTTTGCATCATGAAGGATCTTAGCTCTTCAGTCAGAGATCAAATCAGGCCTTCCAAGTGAAAGCACCATGTCCTAACCAAGGAGCCACCAGCAAAGTCCCCCAAAGCTATCATTTCTAATATGACTGCTGTGTGTTAGGCACTGATAAAGCACATACATTAAATATTTTATTGAAATCAATTATAATAGATATTATATATTATTAATTGCATTAAGTAATATATATATATATTCATGAAATAAAAATTAGAGAAAGCAGGCAAGCAAATAAAAATAAGTAAAATAAAATACTGATTTCTGTAAGCAGTCATTGCAAACATTGGTATACCTCTGAATCTTTTTAAACACATATTATGCTGAATTGTAAGGCTTATCCAGTGGCTCAGTGGTAAAGAATCCACCTGCAATGCAGGAGATGTGGGTTTCATGTCTCGGTCAGGAAGATTCCGTGTAGAAGACAATGATAATCCATTCCAGTAATCTTTCTTTGGAAATCCCATGGACAGAGGAGCCTGGCAGTCCATGGTATCACGAGTTTGACATGACTTAACAACTAGACCGCCACCACCACCATGTTGAGTTGCTTTTCTTAGCAGGAAACCTGTCTTTTTTCTCCAGTTTTTCTTATTTTAGTTACAGTCAGTTCTTGCTATTCATAATAGTTATGTTTTGTAAAGTCACAATAAAAACTAAATTAGCAAATAATGAAGTACTGCTGTGGGCAAAACATAGGGTTAGTTTCCTATGTATCTCCAATCACAGCAACTAATACAAGACATAACCTTGTTTCACATGTGCTTCTGTTTAAAGACAGGCTACATAATACACATTGTTGATTCATTAACATTGAACTCCTGGCCAATAACATTATAACTCATGCCTTAACTACACTTATCCAATACACTTTTGTTTGTTTGTTTGTTTGTTTGTTTTTTTCTGTAAGGCAAAGTCATGAGCTAAGGAGTTTCAGGCATCACTTTACCACTGCGTTCCAGGGCCATTTTTAACAGGAAAACCACAAGCAATAAAAAATACTGAAATGCATATTTTAAAAGTGCTAAATATACTAAAAAAAAAAAAAAAACACAGCACTTGTTTACACTAAAGATCGTAAACAAAGAAGCAGAGAACTGCCTTATTTGACCTTGTTCTATGAGGAATATATACTGTGAGCGACTCAGAGTTTTATCTCTTTGCATATGTCCTCAAATGACTGCAAAAGCAGTAAAAGTCCAATATGAGGCCTACAAAAAAAAAAAAAAAATAACAAGCAAACAAAATCACAAATATGAAATCAACAAATGATGAAGATTATTGTATTAAGATTTCTCTCACTCTGTCAATCAAGCAAGGCTTGTTATGTTGTTCTTATAAATATTTTTGAATATTATTTGATTTCCCAGGTGGTGAGAGTGGTAAAGAATCACCTGCCTGCCAATGCAGGTGATGCAAAAGATGTGGGTTCAATCCCTGGGTGCAGACGATCCCCTGGGGTAAGAAATAGCAACCCACTCTGGTATTATTGCCTGGAGAATTCCATGGACAGAGGAACCTGGTGGGCTACAGTCCATGGGGTCACAAAGAATCAGACACGACTGAGCATGTGTGCAGTTGACATTTGAATTTTTTTCCCCCAGTTTTCTACTGGTGCTATAGGCTAAACTCTTCTCTTCCCCTCTCTATTTTCCTACCTTAGCCTATTATATGCAGCAAGGACAGCAATGAGTAAAGAGTTTTCACTTTCTCCCCTTCACATTTCCTACCAAGGACAAGGAATATGTTTTCTAATTGGATGAATTGAGATGGAATTGGGCATGCATAATTTTAGAAGATTCTGTTGTCTAGTTCTGCTAGTAACTAAGAGGGATCATGTACTCAGCTGAATAGTGACTCCTCCAAAACTTATGTGCACTGGAATACACACACACACACACACACACACACACACACAAGCTTATTTGGGAATGAGATCTTTGTAGATGTAAGTGAGTCAAATGAGGCCATCTTGATTAATTCTGAAAGCATAAGTCACTCAACTGAGTCTAAGTCTTTGGGACCTCATGAACTGTAGCCCACCAGATTCCTCCATCCATAGGGTTCTTCAGGAAAGAATATTGGAGTGAATAGCATTCCATTCTCTAGGGGGTTTTCCCAACCCAGGGATTGAACCTGGGTCCCCTGCATTGGATGCAGAGTCTTTATCAACTGAGCCACCAGGTAAACCCAGACTTGATTAAGGTGGGTTCTAAATTGGATGACTATTTTCCTTGTATAGAGGTGGATGGGGGTGACGTGGAGAGACTCAGAGATATGCAAGCAAAATGGATGAAGGCAGAAATTAGAGTGAAACAGCTATAGTTAAGGAGTATCAAGGATTGTGGCATAAACTAGGAAGAGGCAAAAAAGATTATTTTCCTACAGCCCTCAGTGGAAGAGGTTACTATTATCTAGTACTCGGAAAGAATACATTTCTGTTGTTTTAAGCCTTCCAGTTTAAAGTAATTTGTAATGGCTGCTCTAGGAAACTAGTAAGTCAATTTAATCCTGGAATGAAATATTACAGAACTAACATAATCCTACACCAAGTGCCCCAAATGCCTACATAAAGAATGTGTGCTTATTCTCTTGTCTTCTTTTGTCTACTTGAGTAGGAGGATGAGGGGGAAGGGGAGCAGGTGGATAATTTACTGTTTAATTAAAATATCATTTTATTTTCTCACTAAGAAGGTCACATTTATTAACATAAATATAGCAACAATTATAAATGAACTCTGGAATATTTGTTGAAAAATACTTTCTAAGATTCAACAAAGAAAATCATCAAACACTTTGGAATTGTATCCTCTTAGAATTGATATTGTTTCTGATTTCAAGACTATTGCTTCTGAGCATTTATTGTCATTTGTAAATATATAATGTCACATCCTGAAATAGACTGTGAGTCCCCTATTTGGAGGGACCATACTCCAGTATTCTTGCCTGGAGAATCCTGTGGACAGAGGAGCCTGGTGGGCTGCTGTCCATAGGGTCACACAGAGTCGGACACCACTGAAGCGACTTAGCATAACATAGCAATGTATAATAAGAGCTATTTTACCTCTGTTATTTGAACAGTGTCTGACATATGATTAGCCTTCAGTAAATACCTATCAATTATAAATTACTAAATGAACATACAATTGGTGTTAACTGTTTCAAACACTAGGATGATGATTTTCAAATGTATCATTGAAAAACATAGGATGAAGTCATGACACCGGCAACACATCTAATAGAAGGAACAGAAAACTAGCAAAAATCTAATGCAAAAGGTAAAGAATCTGTATATATAAAATATTTTGTTTCAAAATATTCAAGAGCAAAACCAATTGGTAAAGAATAATAAAAGTTTAATACTTAAGAACAGAGAAAGCCTCAAGAGAAGGATCTGGCCATGTGGTAATAATGCACATACACATATTACATGCTCAGAAAAACAAAGCATAACCCCCAAAATTGTTCTACCATGGCTATTTTCAGATGGTGATACTTTATTGTTTTGTTATTGCTAATATGTTTATTCTAAATCTCACTTCAAAAATACGTACTATTTTTATTTTCTTAAAAATTATAATATACAATATCTAATGACAATTAACTTAAAAACATAATACTTAATATTGAGTCTTAAACAGTGTCAGACACATATCCATCAGCTTATAAATAATAACTACCATCATTGCTATTGTGATTGTTGAAAAATTACTAAGAGATAGTGCCTCATTGGAAGGACTGATTCTGAAGCTAAAACTCCAATACTTTGGCCACCTCATGCAAAGAGCTGACTCATTAGAAAAGACCCTAAGTCTGGGAATGACTGAAGGCAAGAGGAGAAGTGGGTGACAGAAGATGAGATAATTGGATTAGATCATTGACTCAATGGACATGAGTCTGAGCAAGCTCTGTGAGGAAAGACAGAGAAGCTTGGTATGCTGCATTCATGGGGTTTCAGAGTTGGACATGACTGAGTGACTGAAAAACAAGTGCCTGCTATGTGAAAATACAGAGCTGGTTGAATCCTAGAAAATAACAATGTTTATAACCTCAGACAAAAATTGCACGTGTCTGTGTTCATATATGTTTGTGAGCCAAGAAAGGTTTCTCATTTTCTTATCTGTTTTATATCTAGGATATTATGATTAATCCCATGAATAGTATGAAAAGGCATAAAGATAGGACACTGAAAGATGAACTCCTCAGGCAGTAGATGCTCAATATGCTACTGGAGATCAGTGGAGAAATAACTTCATAAAGAATGAAAAGATGAAGCCAAAGCAAAAACAACACCCAGTTGTGGATGTGACTGGTGATAAAAGTCTGATGCTGTAAAGAGCAATAGGAACTTAGAATGTTAGAACCATGAATCGAAACAAATTGGAAGTGAACAAACACAAGCTGGCAAGAGTGAATCTCAACACTTAAGGAATCAGCAAACTAAAATGGACTGGAATGGATGAATTTAACTCAGATGACAATTATATCTACTATTATGGGCAAAAATCCCTTAGAAGAAATGGAGTAGCCATCATAGCAAACAAAAAAGTCCAAAATGCAGTACTTAGATTCAGTCTCAAAAAAGACAGAATGATCTCTTCGTTTCCAAGCAAACCATTCAAAATCACAGTAATCCAAGTCTGTCCTGAACAGTAATGCTGAAGAAACTGAAGTTGAACAGATCTATGAAGACCTACAAGATCTTCTACATTAAATATCCAAAAAAGATGTCCTTTCCATATAGGAATTGGAATGCAAAAGTGGAAAGTCAAGAAATACCTGGAGAAACTGGCAAGTTTGGCCTTGGAGAACAGAAAGAAGCAGGACACAGACTAATAGAGTTTTGTCAAGAGAATGCACTGGTAATAGCAAACACCCTCTTCCAACAACAGAGAAGAAGACTACGCACTATGCATGGACATCACCAGATGGTCAATACTGAAAGCAGATTGATTATATTCTCTTTAGCCAAAGATGGAGAAGCTCTATACAGTGAGAATATATATATATATATATGGTCAGGAGTGGACTGTGGTCATATATATATGACCATATATATATATATGGTCAGGAGTGGACTGTGGCTCAGATCATGAACTACTTATTGCCAAATTCAGACATAAATTGAAGAAAGTAGGGGAAACCCATAGACAATTCAGGGTGACCTAAATCAAATCCCTTATGATTATACAGTGGAAGTGAAAAATACATTTAAGGGAATAGACCTGATAGAGTGCCTGATGAACTATGGACTGAGATTCATGACATTGTACAGGAGACAGGAATCAAGACCATCCCCATGGAAAAGAAATGCAGAAAAGCAAAATGGCTGTCTGGGGAGGCCTTACAAATAGCTGTGAAAAGAAGAGAAGTGAAAAGTAAAGGAGAAAGGGAAAGATATACCCATTTGAGTGCAGAGTTCCAAAGAATAGCAAGGAGAGATAAGAAAGCTTTCCTCCATGATCAATGCAAAGAAATAGAAGAAAATAATAGAATGGAAAAGACTAGAAATCTCTTCAAGAAAATTAGAGATACCAAGGAAACATTTCATGCAAAGATAGGTGCAATAAAGGACAGAAATGGTATGGATCTAACAGAAGCAGAAGATATTAGGAAGAAATGGCAATAATACACAGAAAAACTATATAAAAAAGATCTTCATGACCCAGATAATCACGATGGTGTGATCACTCACCTAGAGCCAGACATTCTGGAATGTGAGGTCAAATGGGCCTTAGGAAGCATCAATATGAACAAAGCTACTGGAGATGATGGCATTCCAGTTGAGCTATTTCAAATCCTGAAATATGATGCTGTGAAAAGGCTGCATTCACTATGCCAACAAATTTGGAAAACTCAGCAATGGCCACAGGACTGAAAAAGAGCATTTTGACATGCAAAATACTCAAACTACTGTACAATTCCACTCATCTTACATGCTAGCAAAGTAATGCTCAAAATTCTCCAACCTAGGCTTAACAATTTTGAGCATTACTTTACTAGCATGTGAGAAGAGTACAATTGTGTGGTAGTTTGAACATTCTTTGGCATTGCCTTTCTTTGCGATTGGAATGAAAACTGACCTTTTCCAGTCCTGTGGCCACTGCTGAGTTTTCCAAATTTGCAGGCCTATTGAGTGCAGCACTTTCACAGCATCATCTTTCAGGATTTGAAACAACTCACTGGAATTCCATCACCTCCACTAGATTTGTTTGTACTGATGCTTTCTAAGGCCCACTTGACTTCACATTCCAGGATGTCTGGCTCTAGATAAGTTGTCACATCATCATGATTATCTGGGTCATGAAGATTTTTTTTTTACAGTTCCTCCGTGTATGCTTGCCACCTCTTCTTAATATCTTCCGCTTCTGTTAGGTCCAGACCATTTCTGTCTTTTATCGAGCCCGTCTTTGCATGAAATGTTGCTTTGGTATCTGTAATTTTCTTGAAAAGAATTCTAGTCTTTCCCATTCTGTTGTTTTCATCTATTTCTTTGCATCGATCACCGAAGAAGGCTTTCTTATATCTCCTTGCTATTCTTTGGAACTCTGCATTCAGAGGCTTATATCTTTCCTTTGCTTTTCTCCTCTCTTCTTTTCACAGCTATTTGTAAGCCCTCCTCAGACAGCCATTTTGCTTTTTTACATTTCTTTGCCATGGGGATGGTCTTGATCCCTGTCTTCTGTACAATGTCACGAACCTCATTCCATAGTTCATCAGGCACTCTATCTATCAGATCTAAGCCCTTAAATCTATTTCTCACTTCCACTGTATAATCATAAGGGATTTGATTTAGGTCATACCTGAATGGTCTAGTGGTTTTCCATACTTTCTTCAATTTAAGTCTGAATTTGGCAATCAGGAGTTCATGATCTGAGCCACAGTCTGCTCCCAGTCTTGTTTTTGTTGACTGTATAGGGCTTCTCCATCATTGGCTGCAAAGAATATAATCAATCTGATTTCAGTGTTGACCATCCAGAGATCAAATTGCCAACATCTGCTGGATCATGGAAAAAGCAAGACAGTCCCAGAAAAAACATCTATTTCTGCTTTACTGACTATGCCAAAACCTTTGACTGTGTGGATCACAGTAAACTGTGGAAAATTCTGAAAGAGATGGGAATACCAGACCACCTAACCTGCCTCTTGAGAAATCCGTGTGCAGTTCAGGAAGCAACAGTTAGAACTGGACATGGAACAGATTGGTTCCAAATGGGAAAAGGAGTACGTCCAGGCTGTATATTGTCACCCTGCTTATTTAACTTCTATGCAGAGTACATCATGAGAAACGCTGGACTGGAAGACACACAAGCTGGAATCAAGACTGCCGGGAGAAATACCAGTAACCTCAGATATGCAGATGACACCACTCTTATGGCAGAAACTGAAGAGGAACTAAAAAGCCTCTTGTTGAAAGTGAAAGAAGAAAGTGAAAAAGGAGGCTTAAAGCTCAACATTCAGAAAACGAAGATCATGGCATCTGGTCCCATCACTTCATGGGAAATAGATGGGGAAACAGTAGAAACAGTGTCAGACTTTATTTTTTTAGGCTCCAAAATCACTGCAGATGATGACTGCAGCCATGAAATTAAAAGACACTTACTCCTTGGAAGAAAAGTTATGACTAACTTAGATAGTATATTCAAAATCAGAGACATTACTTTGCCGACTAATGTCCATCTAGTCAAGGCTATGGTTTTTCCTGTGGTCATGTATGGATGTGAGAGTTGGACTGTGAAGAAGGGTGAGCGCTGAAGAATTGCTGCTTTTGAAATGTGGTGTTGGAGAAGACTCTTGATAGTCCCTTGGACTGCAAGGAGATCCAACCAGTCCATTCTGAAGGAGATTGGCCCTGGGATTTCTTTGGAGGGAATGATGCTAAAGCTGAAACTCTAGTACTTTGGCCACCTCATGCGAAGAGTTGACTCATTGGAAAAGACTCTGGTGCTTGGAGGGATTGGAGGCAGGAGAAGAAGGGGACGACTGAGGATGAAATGGCTGGATATCACGGACTCGATGGACCTGAGTCTGAGTGAACTCTGGGAGATGGTGATGGACAGGGAGGCCTGGCATGCTGCGATTCCTGGGGTCAAAAAGAGTCAGACACGACTGAGCGACTGAACTGAACTGAGGCTTAACAATATGTGAACCGTGAGCTTCCAGATGTTCAAGCTGGATTTAGAAAAGGCAGAGGAACCATAGATCAAATTTCAACATCTGTTGGAACATCAAAAAAGCAAGAGAGTTCCAGAAAAACATCTACTTCTTTATTGACTATGCCAAAGCCTTTGACTGTGTAGATCACAACAAACTGGAAAATTCTTAAAGAGATAAGACCAGACCTCCTGATCTGCTTCTTGAGAAATCTGTATGCAGGTCAGGAAGCAATAGTTAGAAGTGGACATGGAACAATAGATTGGTCCAAAATTGGGAAAGGAATATGTCAATGCTGTATATTGTCACCTTGCTTGTTTAGCTTAAATGAAGAGTACATCATGAAAAATGCTTGCCTGGATGAAGCATAAGCTGGAATCAAGATTGCCAGGAGAAATAGCAATAATCTCAGATATGCAGATGACACCACTCTTATGGCAGAAAGTGAGGAAGAACTAAAGAGCCTCTAGATGAAAGTGAAATAGGAGAGTGAAAAAGTTGGCTTATAACTCAACATTCAGAAAACTAAGATCATGGCATCCAGTCCAATAAGTTTATGGTAAATAGATTGGAAAACAGTGGAAACAGTGACATAATTTATTCTTATTCTTTTTTTTTTTTTTTTGGCTCCAAAATCACAGCAGATGGTGACTGCAGCCATGAAATTTAAAGATACATGCTCCTTGGAAGAAAAGTTATGACCCACCAAGACAGCATATTAAAAAGCAGAGACATTACTTTGACAACAAAGGTCCATCTAATCAAAGCTATGGTTTTTCCGATAGTCATATGTGGATGTGAGAGTTGGACTATAAAGACAGCAAAAGAGACACAGATATATAGAACAGTCTTTTGGATTTTGTGGGAGAGGGAGAGGGTGGGATGATTTGGGATAATGTCATTTAAACATGTATAATATCATATAAGAAACGAATGTCCAGTCCAGGTTCAATGAAGGATACAGGATGCTTGGGGCTGGTGCACTGGGATGACCCAGAGGGAAGGTATGGGGAGGGAGGTGGGAGGGGGGTTCAGGATAGGGAACACATGTACACCCATGGTGGATTTATGTTGATGTATGGCAAAAGCAATACAATATTGTAAAGTAAAATAATAAATAAATGAATAAAAGAAAGAAAGCTGAGCTCTGAAGAATTGATGCTTTTGAACTGTGGTGGTGGAAAGACTCTTGAGAGTCCTTTGGGCTGCAAGGATATCCAACCAGTCCATCCTAAAGGAAATTAGTCCTGAATATTCATTGGAAGGACTGATGCTGAAGCTGAAACGTCAATACTTTGGCCACCTGATGTGAAGAACTGACTCATTGGAAAAGGCCTTGATGCTGGGCAAGATTGAAGGCAGCAAAATAAGATGATGACCAAGGATGAGATGGTTGAATGGCATCACCGACTCAATGGGTATGAGTCTGAGTAAACTCCGGGAATATGTGAATGTCAGGGAGGCCTGTTGCTCTGCAGTCTATGGAGTTACAAAGAGTTGGACACGACTGAGCAAATGAACTGTAATGAAGTGATAATGATTAAATATTTGATGCTCTGCAATTTTAGTAAAATGTGTAAGAACAAGTAAATCAACAATTTCCAGAAGGAAATGATCTGATAGAATGATCAAAATGGTTCAGTAGATGAATCCAAATTCTGTTTATTCTAGCTAATGGAATGCTGCTTTGTTTAAATTACTCAAAAGCCCAGTAGCCTCTTTTGAATTCTATAGAACGTTATTGATTTAAGTGCTGCTTATCTCTAATAACAATACAGCCAAATGTTCAGATAATTTGGTTTTTCTTTGGTACATTCTAATGAAAGGGGAAAAAATATCTGGCTTAAGATCAATTTGTTAAATCCTTAAAAATCTAGTTTCAATTTTAAATTAAATACTAAGATTTAGTTAAAAAATAAGAGATGTAATTTATAGAATTGTAAAGTTAGTATTGAATACATGACAAAACAAAATCAGTACAATTTTGTGGTAATTCTCTAATTTTACTAACAGTTATTTTACTATAAATTCAACTCAATAGGTAGTCATTGAGAAACTACTACTTATATATTCCAACTGATCAGGAGACTCGAAAAATACAGTGGTTTTGATAATGAAACACTCTTTTACTTTCTACAGCATAGGAGTGGTTCAAAGTAGAATCTCACTGAATCTCCCTGGAAATGATTTTATTAAAGAGTTACATTTATTTTATAATATGTCAATGATAGGACTTTGAAATTCCTGTTATTCAAAATATATTTATTAAGCATTTCATCTTTGTTTTTCCTGTATTACTTACAAGAAAATATAAATATTGCATTGTGAGTCTTCCCTTACTTTTTGCCATAGTGTCATTTTTATTAATTTATTTATCCATGTATGGTGAGTGTATTTATAACCTTTTCCCTGTGTAAATATAATGATACCACACTGGGAAGATTTCTGAGCAGAAATTTCCTTACCTTATAGACAGATGAATAAGCTTGGATTTAAGAAACTATCACCATGGTAATCTTAAGAAGATTTAAAATAAGAGTATATATGTATATATAAATACCTGCAGTTAAGATGTATATTCTAACACTGTGGAATTGAGTTGACTGGTATAAGTGCCAAACATACTCCAGACAATTATACTGAAAAGAGAACAAGGAGAAATTATTTTTGCTCTTATTTTCAGAAGAGAAAAATCTGTATTTCATTAGATAAATTATCACCCATTCAAAAAGAGGGCCTTTTATAATTACTTCAAAATATGTGCTTTTCTTAGAACAAGTCTGAAGTAGACGTTGGGGACACAAATGCAATTTGAAACATTTCATTTCTACATTACTTCTATAGTCTCTGTTATTACAGTTTCTCTCATAGTTAGAGAAGAAATGGAGCACTGAACTTTATGTCACCCAAAGGGAATAGAAAAACAACCCCCAAACTCAAGACTGTTTAGTCCAATTTATGAAGTGATTTGAGGCAGGTAATTCAAATACTGGAAACAATGTCTTTCACTTAAGTACCCAAAAAATCTAACTTAATGCAGTTGATATTCATCCCTGACAGGAAAGCTGTTTCATCTTCACTCTGGTATAGGTTGCTACTATATGAAGTGACAATGAGTTTACATGTTTTGCTTGTGTATTTATTTTTTGAACAGAGCTTAGGGGCCATCATTTTTCAATTCTGTTTGCCATTGAATTTTTCATTCTAGGAAGGCTCAAAATATGAATGAACACGGTGATCTCATTATTTTAAATTAACTTAGCTTCACAAAGAGGAAATGATTAGTTGAATAATTAGCACATGCCTAAATATTGAGGAAATTAGTGTGTCTCCTATTCTGATATCTTAAAATTATTTATTAAAATTCATTCTATGGATGCTTTTAAATAACTGCTAACCACCAAAGTTTGAATACCAAATCTTTTTACCTTTTTTTTTTTTTCCCTCTTTTCTGCTCTGTGGCTAGCATTTTAGTTTCAATTTCTACCTATGGTGGCTCAGAGGTTAAAGCGTCTGCCTCCAATGCGGGAGACCTGGGTTCGATCCCTGGGTCGGGAAGATCCCCTGGAGAAGGAAATGGCAATCCACTCCAGTATTCTTGCCTGGAGAATCCCATGGACAGAGAAGCCTAATACATTACAGTCCACGGGGTCTCAAAGAGTCGGACACGACTGAGCGACTTCATCTTCACCACCTATTTATAAATCTATCTACCTATCTACTAAAGAAAGCTGAGCTCTGAAAAATTGATGGTTTTGAACTGTGTTGGTGGAGAAGACTCTTGAGAGTCCTTTAGGCTGCAAGGAGATCCAACCAGTCCATCCTAAAGGAAACTAGTCCTGAATTTTCACTGAAAGAACTGATGCTGAAGCTGAAACTCTACGTTGGCCACCTGATGTGAAGAACTGACTCATTGGAAAAGGCCCTGATAGTGGGAAAGATTGAAACTGGGAGGAGGAAGGGACGACAGAGGATGAGATGGTTGGATGGCATCACCGACTCAATAGGCGTGAGTTTGAGTAGGCTCCGGGAGTTGGTGATGGACAGAGAAGCCTGGCATGCTGCAGTGCATGGGGTCGCAAAGAGTAGGACATGACTGAGTGACTGAACTGAGCTAATCTATTATCATTGTCTACATATCTTATTTAAAAGATCCGTTCCGTCCGTTCAGTCGCTCAGTCGTGTCCGACTCTGTGACCCCATGAATCGCAGCACGCCAGGCTTCCCTGTCCATCACCATCTCCCGGATTCACTCAGATTCACGTCCATTGAGTCCGTGATGCCATCCAGCCATCTCATCCTTGCCGTCTCCTTCTCCTCCTGCCCCCAATCCCTCCCAGCATCAGGGTCTTTTCCAATGAGTCAACTCTTCGCATGAGGTGGCCAAAGTACTGGAGCTTCAGTTTTAGCATCATTCCTTCCAAAGAAATCCCAGGGTTGATCTCCTTCAGAATGGACTGGTTGGATCTCCTTGCAGGCCAAGGGACTCTCAAGAGTCTTCTTCAACACCACAGTTCAAAAGCATCAGTTCTTCGGTGCTCAGCCTTCTTCACAGTCCAACTCTCATATCCATACATGACCACAGGAAAAACCATAGCCTTGACTAGACGGACCTTAGTTGGCAAAGTAATGTCTCTGATTTTGAATATACTATCTAGGTTGGTCATAACTTTTCTTCCAAGGAGTAAGTGTCTTTTAATTTCATGGCTGCAGTCACCATCTACAGTGATTTTGGAGCCTCCAAAAATAAAGTCTGACACTGTCTCTACTGTTTCCCCATCTATTTCCCATGAAGTGATGGGACCAGATGCCATGATCTTCATTTTCTGAATGTTGAGCTTTAAGCCACCTTTTTCACTCTCCTCTTTCACTTTCAACAAGAGGCTTTTTAGTTCCTCTTCACTTTCTGCCATAAGGGTGGTGTCATCTGCATATCTGAGGTTATTGAGATTTCTCCCGGCAATCTTGATTTCAGCTTGTGTTTCTTCCAATCCAGCGTTTCTCATGCTGTACTCTGCATAGAAGTTAAACAAGCAGGGTGACAATATACAGCCTTGACGTACTCCTTTTCCTATTTAGAACCACTCTGTTGTTCCATGTCCAGTTCTAACTATTGCTTCCTTACCTGCACACAGATTTCTAAAGAGACAGGTTAGGTAGTCTGGTATTCCCATCTCTTTCAGAATTTTCCACAGTTTATTGTGATTCACACAAAGGCTTTGGCATAGTCAATAAAGCAGAAATAGATGTTTTTCTGCAACTCTTTGCTTTTTCCATGATCCAGCAGATGTTGGCAATTTGATCTCTGGTTCCTCTGCCTTTTGTAAAACAAGCTCGAACATCAGGGAGTTCACGGTTCACGCATTGCTGAAGTCTGGCTTGGAGAATTTTGAGCATTACTTTACTAGCATGTGAGATGAGTGCAATTGTGCAGTAGTTTGAGCATTCTTTGGCTTTGCCTTTCTTTGGAATTGGAATGCATAAGTTCCAAATAGTAGAAACAAGAAATGTAAGTATAAATAATATAGAGGAGAAAATTCTCTCATTACACATCTCCCGCCCCACACCATCTCTCTGGAATACATTTTATAATCACTTCCTCTCAGCAAAGAAATCTAATCACTCAAAGAACAGTAAAAAAAAAAAGAAATGGACTTTGTAAACACAGGGTGCAACTGTAAAATAATGATACAATTATAGTCATTATCTGCATTTCTATTTATTTTAATTAATGCACAGCTTGTTCATCTGTAATTTACTTGGGTCTTTTCTGACTTGGAACACTATCTTTGCAATATGTCTTGCAACTGTTTCTATTCCTCAGTGCCTTGTGATTATATTAAACTCATCTCAAATACTTTTCATTTTGAATAGTCAAATAATCCATTTATTCCACAATTAATTGATTGATTTTTCCTGGAATAATTATATTTTCCTATAAAATCACCCATATTAGTATTACTACCTCAAAGTTACTGGAAAAAGTGTAATCTAAATTGCTTGAAATTCAAGTAGTTCTACAATCTAGTCAATCTAAACTTGATTGATATTTTCAAGAGCCTTCTGTCCCTATTTTTAGAAATAAGTTTCAGAAAAGCTTATTTTTCTAATCTAGAAATGTAAATTTATATAAATGTTGGATGGGTGCTCAGTCACTCAGACATGTTCAACTTTTATGTGACCATGTGGACTGTATGCTGCCAGGCTCCTCTGTCCATAGCATTTTCCAGGTGTGGGTTGCCATTTCCTCCTCCAAGGGATCTTCCTGACCCAGGAACTGAAACCACTTCTCCTACATCTCTTTCATTGAAGGTGGATTATTTACCACTGAGTCATCCGGGAAGCCACATATGAAGTTAAAATCCTATATCTTCAAAAGAAATATCCCATAAATGTAAAATACTTTGCACAAGTAATTAGATAGCAGCTAACAAACAAATCTGCAAATAAACCACAAACCTCTAGAACTTCAGCATTTCAATAGAAATCTCTGATGTTCCCTCCCCTTTAGTATGTATTTACTCTCCCATGTTCATCACTTATAACCATCATTGGATAATGCACTTCTTATTTCCTATCAATCATTGTTATCAGGATTATAGCTCTCTTAGGCCCAGGATTCTCATTGAATTAGAGAATCTTTGTCAGCACCACTACCTTGGAGTGTCAGGAAAACTCCAGGTTTCATTTTGTCCATTTCTGTCCCATTGTATTTTAATTAAAGTTGTCCACAACTCCCAAATAATGTAAACAATCAATGTGGTATTCTGTCTAATTAAAAATATGCTATATATATCAGGAATCAAAAGAAAAAATATTATATTCCAACAAGCTTTAAGAGTGAGATAAAATACATATTTAGAGGATTTCACTTTATACTGAAAAAAAAAAAAGGATGAAGAATTTCAAAGCATTTGATATCAATCTTAGAGATCAAATTGCCAACATCTGTTGGATCATTGATAAAGCAAGATAACACAGAATAATATCTACTTCTGCTTTATTGATTACGCCAAAGCCTTTGACTGTATAGATCATGACAAGGTGTGGGAAGTTCTTAAAGAGATGGGAATACCAGATCACCTTACCTGCCTCATGAAAAGTCTGTATGCATGTCAAGAAGTTAAAAGTTAGAACTGCTCATGAATAGCAGACTGGTTCCAAATTGGGAAAGGAGTATGTCAAGGCTATATATTGTCACCCTGTTTGTTTAACTTATATGCAGAGTACATCATGCAATATGCTGGGCTAGATGAAGCGCAGCTGAAATCAAGATTGCTGAGAGAAATAGAAATATCCTCAGATATTCAGATGACACCACCCTTATGGAAGAAAGTGAAGAAGAACTAAACAGCCTCTTGAAGAAAGTGAAAAAGGAGAGTGAAAAAGCTGCCTTAAAACTCAACATTCAAAGAACAAAGATCATGGCATCTGGTCCCATCACTTCATGGCAAATAGATGGGGAGACAATGAAAACAGTGACAGAGTTTATTTTGGGGCTCCAAAATCATTGCAGATGGTGACTGCAACCATGAAATTAAAAGACTTGCTCCTTGGAAGAAAAGCTATGACCAACACAGACAATATAGTAAAGGCAGAGACATTACTTTTCCAACAAATGTCCATCTAGTTAAAGCTATTTTTTCCAATAGTCATGTGTGGATGTGAGAGTTGGACTATAAAGAAAGCTGAAAACTGAAGAATTCATGCCTTTGAACTGTGGTGTTGGATTATAGTCCCTTGGACCACAAGGAAATCCAACCAGTACATCCTGAAGGAAATCAGTCCCGAATATTCATTGGAAGGACTGATGCTGAAATTGAAACTCCAATACTTTGGCCACTCCAATACTTTGACGCAAAGAATAGACTCATTGGGAAAGACCCTGATGCTGGGAAAGATTGAAGGTGGGATAAGATGGTTGGATGGCATCACATCTTGATGGACATGAGTCTGAGCAAGCTCCAGGAGTTTGTGATGGACAGGTAGGCCTGGACTGCTTCATTCCATGGGGTCTCAAAGAGTTGGACGCAACTGAGTGACTGAACTGAACTGAATGCATTGTATTGTGTGTGACATGATGGGAGCATCTCTGGTGGCTCAGATGATAAAGTATCTGCCTGCAGTGCAGGGGACCCATGTTTAATCTCTGGATCAAGAAGATACCCTGGAGAATGGAATGGCAACCCACTCCAAGATTCTTGCCTGGAGAATTCCATGGACAGAGAAGCCTAGTGGGCTACAGTCTATGGGATCACAAAGAGTCGGACATGACTGAGTGAATAACACTGTGACGTGATCAGACAGGTTCTGTTTGTGATTAGAGATCGCTAACAAAACTATTTCTTCAGAAAAAGATTTTATAGGATCAAGGTTTGACAACCACAGTAGGAAGTGAACATAATTTTAAACTGAAATGCAAATAAAATAAATAACAAGCATTATTCCTGACTGAGGAAGAACTCTACCAGACTCCTTCTGACCAGTATCAAGTTTTGTCCTGGGCTCATGATTCAAAGTAAAAATAAAGTTTAGTGAAAAAAAAAAATATATATATATATATATATAATTGGGCTGAAAAAGGAAATGACAACCCACTCCAGAATTCTTGTTAGAAGTTCCCCTGGACAGAGCAGCATGGTGGGCTATAGTTCATGGGGTTGCAGAGTCAGACATGACTTAGCAACAAAACAACAATGAATATATGAAATGAGATATATAGAAACTTGCAAATTAGAATTTTTTTTTTCAGTCAGTCCACTTCACTCAATACACAAGCCTTAACTCCTTCTATCCACAACCATAGATAGTCAGAGGGTTGGCCACTATCTACATAGGTCTATCTGTAATGTTTCCATGGGCCACTTTGCTACCTACTTTGAACAAAGTGGTAAACAAGTAGTATGACTTTGATTATGAATTTGACTGATATAGACCCTTTTTTTTTCCTCTACAATGCACAGTTATTAGATCTGATCTTTAGTGTGCATTTTTTAGTGCATAAGGATTGTACATCAAATTTAATTCACTAATTATGCAGAAGACTTCTGGAGTTAAACAGTTCTTGTTGAATGCTTACTTCAACTATTCTAAACCTTTGACCTTGATCAAATCTCAGCGTCTTCAACTCTAAAGTAGAAATCATGGTACCTATTAAATATGTTTAGTGTGAGGATTCAGTGTAAATTTTTGTAATGTATTAATAGTACTTGTTCACCACATGAAAGTGAATTTGCTCAGTCATGTCCGACTCTTTGTGACCCAAGGGACTGTAGCCCAACCAGGCTCCTCTGTTCATGGGGATTTTCCAAGCAAGAATATTGAAGTGAGTTGCCATTTTTTTTCTTCAAGGGATCTTCCCGAGCTAGGGATCAAACTCAGGTCTCCTGTACTGGAGGCAGATGCTTTACTGGTTCACTACTTGAATTCTTTTATTTTCTTGCTTTATTCTTCCATTCTTACACTTCTGTTGCATGGCTGTTCCCAAGTTATGTTCTCACTTTTAAAGAGAAATTTTCTCTTGCTCTGCTTTAGTTTTCTCCATAAACTTACCATTTTTCAAGTTTATATTTTATTGCTATTAAATTCACTAATTAAGGCACTATAGAATTTGCTTTACATCTGTTTTCACTGCGTTTTTTAATAAGAAAATAGAGTTGTGGATAGATAGTGTACTAAACATCACTATTGTTGAAAAAATTAAATGCAAAATACAGAGTACAGTGCTTTATCTGTTATATGTTATGAAAATCATACAGTCAGTTCAGTCTGTTCAGTTGATCCATCATGTCTGACTGTTTGTGACCTCATGAACTGCAGCAAACCAGGCCTCACTGTCCATCACCAACTCCTGGAGTTTGCTAAGACTCATGTCCATTGAGTCAGTGATGTCATCAAATAATCTCATCCTCTGAGTTCCCTTTTATCTACTCCTTCAATCTTTTCCAGCATCAGGGTCTCTTCAAGTGAGTCAGTTCTTCACATCAAGTGGCCAAAATATTGGAGTTTCAGCTTCAGCATCAGTCCTTTCAATGAATATTCAGGATTGATTTCTTTGAAGATTAACTGGTTGGATCTCCTTGCAGTCCAAGGGACTCTCAAGAGTCTTCTCCAATACCACAGATCAAAGGTTTCACTTCTTTGGTGCTCAGCTTTCTTTATATCCAACTCTCACATCATACATGACTACTGGAAAAACCATAACTTTGACAAGATGGGCCTTTGTTGGCAAATTATTGTCTCTGTTTTTTAATATGCTGTCTCAGTTGGTCATAGCTTTTCTGACAAGGGGCAAGTATCTTAATTTCATGGCTGCAGGATTTTGGAGCCCAAGAAAGTAAAGTCTCACTGTTTCCATTGTTTCCCCATCCATTTGCCATGAAGTGATGGGACCAGATGCCATGATCTTAGTTTTCTGAATGTTGATTTTGAAGCCAGCTTTTTTACTCTCCTCTTTCACTTTCATCAAGAGGCTCTTTAGTTCTTCTTCCCTTTCAGCCATAAGGGCATATCTGAGGTTATTGATATTTCTCCTTACAATGTTGATTCCAGCTATGTGTCACCAGTTTGACATTTTGCATGGTGTACTCTGAATATAAGTTAAATATACAAGGTGCCAATATACAGCCTTGACGTACTCCTTTCCCAATTTGGAACAGTCTGTTCTTCCACGTGTGGTTCTAACTGTTGCTTCTTGGCCTGCATACTTTTCTCAGGAAGAAGGTCAGGTAGTCTGGTATTCCCATCTCTTTTAGAATTTTCCACAGTTTGTTGTGAACAACACAGTCAAGTGCTTTAGTGTAGTCAATGAAGCTGACGATTTTCTGAAATTCTCTTGATTTTTCTATGATCCAGTGGATGTTGGTAATTTTATCTCTGGTTCCTCTGCCTTTTCTAAATCCAGCTTGAACATCTGGAAATTCTGGGCTCACATTCTATTGAAGCCTTGCTTGAATAATTTTGAGCATTTCTTTATTAGGGTGTGAGGTGCATGCAATTGTGTGGTAGTTTGAACATTCTTTGGTCTTTCCTTTCTTTGGGATTGAAATGAAAACTGACCTTTCCCAGGCCGGTAACCACTGCTGAGTTTTCCAAATTTGCTGGCATATTGAGGGCATCACTTTAACAGCCTCATATTTTAGGATTTAAAATAGGAATTCCCTTACTTTATCTCGTGTATTTTAAGAAGATCGTAAAAATCTTTATGAAAATTTATTTAAGAAACCTAACTATATATTCTAAAAACCTTTATAGCTAACCCAAAGCATACCTGGTCTTCCAAATGCATTTTGCATAAACAGTTCTTACTATTTTAAAATATTTGTTCATCAAATAAAAAAAGCAATTATATCTTATAATAAATGCTTGTGTACATAATGGAATTAGAGTTACCATTTATAATACAGGGCTGTTTATGACCTCAATTGATCTCTAAAAGAAATATTCATTTCAGTTCTGTCAGTTGCTCAGTTGTGTCCAGCTCTTTGTGATCCCATGGACTGCAGCACTCAAGGCTTCCTTGTCCATCACCAACTGCCTAAGCTTGCTCAGATCATGTGCATCAAGTCGGTCATCAGGGTCATTTCTAATGAGTCAGGTGGCCAAAAGTATTGGTGTTTCAGCTTCAGCATCAGTCCTTCCAATGAATATTCAGATTTTTAAACTTCCTTTAGGATTGATGATTTGATCTCCTTGTAGGCCAAGGGATTCTCAAGAGTCTTCTCAAACACCAGAGTTCAAAAGCATTATTTCTTCCTTGTTCAATTTTCTTTAGAGTACAACTCTCACATCCATACATGACTACTGGCCATATCATAGCTTTGCTTAGATGGGCCTTTGTTGCCAAATTAATGTCTGTCTTTTACTGTTCTGTCTATGTTGGTCATAGCTTTTCTTCAAAGGAGCAAGAATCTTTTAATTCCATGACTGCAGTCACTATCTGCAGTGATTTTGGAGACCCAAAATAAAGTCTGTCACTGTTTCCATTGTCTCCCCATCTATTTGCCATGAGGTAATGGGACCAGATGCCATAATCTTCGTTTTCTGAAAGTTACATTTTAAATCAACTTTTTCACTCTCCTCTTTCACTTTTATCAAGACTCTCTTTAGTTCTTCGCTTTCTGCCATAAGGGTCATGCCATCTGTGTATCTGAGGTTATTGATATTTCTACCTGCAGTCTTGATTCCATCTTGTGCTTCTGTCGGGAGCCGCATTAGGCATTACTGACAAAATGGAGGCACGGCCCTAAACGCCCTCCCTTTGTTCCATAAGCATGGACCCGAAATGAAGGAGTTAGGCTTTGTGATTCTGACTTGTTTTTTCCTTTCCTCAGCTGAGTTGACTGAAGAGAATATTAAGGTGCTTATTGTTTTTGAGAGGAGTATGAGAAGTATACTTTGTTTTTGAGAGGAGTATAAAGCCTTCTGCAGCTGTGCTCAAAGAATAATTCATAAAGTTAATCATTGACATTTGTTCAAAGACTTTTGCAAAAGAGTGTTCCAGCGTGAGCACAGAGGCCACAGCTTGAGACCATGGGAGGGATTGCTATCTGAAGCCTATTTGTGAAGAAAGTGTTTATGGCAAAGGAGTTTGCTGAATTTAGGGCTTAGGGATAATTAAAGTAGTTAGATGCTAAAGATTTAAGGGATGCTGTAATGTTAGCATATTCTACTATAGCTTATAGAGATTAGGGACTTTAGAATATATATAGCCAGGAGCCCTTTCTTAGAAATAGTGAGCTTAGGATCAGTTCAGTTCAGTCGTGCAGTCGTGTCCGACTCTTTGCGACCCCATGAATCACACTACACCAGGTCTCCCTGTCCATCACCAACTCCCTGAGTTCACTCAGACTCACGCCCATTGAGTCCATGATGCCATCCAGCCATCTCATCCTCGGTCGTCCCTTTCTCCTCCTGCCTCCAATCCCTCCCTTTCTCTGACAGAATGTGGTCCACTGAAGAAGGGAATGGCAAGCCACTTCAGTATTCTTGCCTTGAGAACCCCATGAACAGTATGAAAAGAGCTTAGGATACTAGGGGCAAACAGGACTTAGAAAGATAAGAATTAAACTGAGGATTGTGGTATGCAGCCCAGACATTAGCATGAGTTATAGTGTATTCACAAGTACACATGAGAAAAAGTAGATAAGAGAATCACTGAAGAAGGAACTCCTGTTGAGGGGCAACAATGATTTTTGGAGAAAAATAAATCTGGGTCAGATGGAACGAAAAATATCAAACCTCTAACCTAATGCTTTTGTAAAAGTATAAAAGAGAATCATAAGCTTAAAATAAATAGGCAGTCCAAGAAAAATGAGACGCTGCCTCAGTTTCTCACCAACACCACATACCCCTTCAGGTATGAGTTATAGTGTATTCACAAGTACACATGAGAAAAAGTAGATAAGAGAATCACTGAAGAAGGAACTCCTGTTGAGGGGCAACAATGATTTTTGGAGAAAAATAAATCTGGGTCAGATGGAACGAAAAATATCAAACCTCTAACCTAATGCTTTTGTAAAAGTATAAAAGAGAATCATAAGCTTAAAATAAATAGGCAGTCCAAGAAAAATGAGACGCTGCCTCAGTTTCTCACCAACACCACATACCCCTTCAGGTTGAACCCTTGGCTGCTGGAGCTGAATGCTGGCATGCTTCATCCAGCCCAGCGTTTCACATGATATTCCGTTCCGTTCAGTCGCTCAGTCATGTCCGACTCTTTGCGACCCCATGAATCGCAGCACGCCAGGCCTCCTTGTCCATCACCAACTCCCGGAGTTCACTCAGACTCACGTCCATTGAGTCTGTGATGCCATCCAGCCATCTCATCCTCGGTCGTCTCCTTCTCCTCCTGCCCCCAATCCCTCCCAGCATCAGGGTCTTTTCCAATGAGTCAACTCTTCGCATGAGGTGGGCAAAGTACTGGAGTTTCAGTTTGAGCATCATTCCTTCCAAAGAAATCCCAGGGCTGATCTCCTTCTCAATGGACTGGTTGGATCTCCTTGCAGTCCAAGGGACTCTCAAGAGTCTTCTCCAACACCACAGTTCAAAAGCATCAATTCTTCTGTGCTCAGCCTTCTTCACAGTCCAACTCTCACATCCATACATGACCACAGGAAAAACCATAGCCTTGACTAGACGGACCTTAGTCGGCAAAGTAATGTCTCTGCTTTTGAATATACTATCTAGGTTGGTCATAACTTTTCTTCCAAGGAGTAAG
>SJXQ01003119.1:393754-470078 GCA_006408695.1 Aepyceros melampus | reverse complement strand
AAGAGATCTCTAGTCTTTCCCCTTCTGTTCTTTTCCTCTATTTCTTTGCATTGATCATGGAGGAAGGCTTTCTTATCTCTTCTTGCTATTCTTTGGAACTCTGCATTCAGATGCTTATATCTTTCCTTTTCTCCTTTGGTTTTCGCCTCTCTTCTTTTCACAGCTATTTGTAAGGCCTCCCCAGGCAGCCATTTTGCTTTTTTGCATTTCTTTGCCATGGGGATGGTCTTGATCCCTGTCTCCTGTACAATGTCACGAACCTCATTCCATAGTTCATCAGGCACTCTATCTATCAGATCTAGACCCTTAAATCTATTTCTCACTTCCACTGTATAATCATAAGGGATTTGATTTAGTTCATACCTGAATTGTCTAGTGGTGTTGCCCACTTTCTTCAATTTAAGTCTGAATTTGCCAATCAGGAGTTCATGATCTGAGCCACAGTCAGCTCCTGGTCTTGTCTTTGTTGACTGTATAGAGCTCCTCCATCTTTGGCTGCAAAGAATATAATCAATCTGATTTCGGTGTTGACCATCTGGTGATGTCCATGTGTAGAGGTACTCTGTATATAAATTAAATAATCAGGGTGACAATATACAGCCAAAAAAAAAATGTTTATGCACATCTTTAAACATTCAAGCATTGAGATTTTATACAAAAGCAGCCAAAGTCATCTTAAACTCCCTCTATCACTATTGTGAAAATATACACATCATTTTGGTAGCTGTTTTCAATATTCATCACTTAAAAATCTTAATAATCCCAATCTTTAAGAACATCAAGGAGAAGACAGCCAGTTTTACCTACTTAGTACTGAAGTTTTTGTTTATAATAAATAGTAAACCTGATGAAATGTTCTTAGATGACTGCTTTTCCAAATAAGTATAAGAGACTTGAATAAAGAAGTTATGAGGATTGTGTGTGTGTGTGTGTGTGTGTGTGTGTGTGTGTTTCTCTGGTAAGAAAATGCAAGTTTTACTGTTGCTGAGTAGCTTCATATTTCCTCAACACTTATTTCCTCTGAGGCTTTTTGCTAGCTCTTGGCACTATTCATATAAAATGTGAATACATAAAGAGTAAATAAATTAGATTCAGATAAATTAAGTAATTTTTTCTTGACCACCCCAGTGGTAAATAGAAAAATGCTTTTTATATCTTTATGATTGAGTTGTGCTTTTTCAATACAGTATTGGGATTATTAACACTATTTTATATTTAGCGTGTTTTGTTGTTATTTTAAGTTGCTTAGTTGTGTCTGACTCTTTGTGACCCCATGGACTGGTGCCTGCCAAGATCCTCTGTCTATGGGGTTTCCCAGGCAAGAATACTAGATCGGGTTGCAGTTTCCTTCTCCAGGGGATCTTCCTGATCCAGGGACCAAACCTGCATCTTCTGTATTTGCAGGTAAACTCTACAACTGAGCCACTGTGGAAGCCCTCACATTTAGCATAGAATACTAAAAACATAGGTGCTTTATGCTGCTCTAGTGCTTCTGCTCAGTCTCTCAGTCATGTTTGACTCTTTGACACCTGTTGGGTGTAGTCTGCAGCTTCTCTGTCCATGGGAGTTTTCAGGAAATAATACTAAAGTGGGTTATGTTGAAGTTTAGTTTAAAAGTGTGAATTAAGGACCTTTCTGGTGACTGAATGGTTAAGATTCCACACTTATGCTGCAGAGGATGCAGGTTTGATCCCAGGTCAGGGAACTAACATCCTTCATGTCATGTAGTGCAGTCAAAATTTAAAAAAAAAAAATCAAATAAATAAAAATGTGAACTAGTTCTCAAAAGAAGTATTTGCCAGGACTTGAACCAGGGTCTCCTGAAGATCCAGCAGATTCTTTACCAATTGATCTATCAGGAAAGCCCAGAAAAAGCAGAAAAAGAGGGAAAGACAACTAAGAACAAGGGAAATAAACAAAAATGGTTACAAACATGTTATATAGTTACCATGTCACCTGACCTGCCTCTTGAGAAACATGTATGCAGGTCAGGAAGCAAAAGTTAGAACAGGACATGGAAATCCTCTGTCTATGGGGTTTCCCAGGCAAGAATACTAGATCGGGTTGCAGTTTCCTTCTCCAGGGGATCTTCCTGATCCAGGGACCAAACCTGCATCTTCTGTATTTGCAGGTAAACTCTACAACTGAGCCACTGTGGAAGCCCTCACATTTAGCATAGAATACTAAAAACATAGGTGCTTTATGCTGCTCTAGTGCTTCTGCTCAGTCTCTCAGTCATGTTTGACTCTTTGACACCTGTTGGGTGTAGTCTGCAGCTTCTCTGTCCATGGGAGTTTTCAGGAAATAATACTAAAGTGGGTTATGTTGAAGTTTAGTTTAAAAGTGTGAATTAAGGACCTTTCTGGTGACTGAATGGTTAAGATTCCACACTTATGCTGCAGAGGATGCAGGTTTGATCCCAGGTCAGGGAACTAACATCCTTCATGTCATGTAGTGCAGTCAAAATTAAAAAAAAAAAAATCAAATAAATAAAAATGTGAACTAGTTCTCAAAAGAAGTATTTGCCAGGACTTGAACCAGGGTCTCCTGAAGATCCAGCAGATTCTTTACCAATTGATCTATCAGGAAAGCCCAGAAAAAGCAGAAAAAGAGGGAAAGACAACTAAGAACAAGGGAAATAAACAAAAATGGTTACAAACATGTTATATAGTTACCATGTCACCTGACCTGCCTCTTGAGAAACATGTATGCAGGTCAGGAAGCAAAAGTTAGAACAGGACATGGAAAAACAGACTGGTTCCAAATAGGAAAAGGAGTACATCAAGGCTGTCTATTGTCACCCTGCTTATTTAACTTATATGCAGAGTACATCATGAGAAATGCTGGGCTGGAGGAAGCACAAACTGGAATCAAGATTGCTGGGAGAAATATCAATAACCTCAGATATGCAGATGATACCACCCTTATGGCAGAATGTGAAGAAGAACTAAAAGCCTCTTGATGAAAGTGAAAGAGGAGACCGAAAAAGTTGGCTTAAAGCTCAACATTCAGAAAACTAAGATCATGGCATCCGGTCCCATCACTTCATGGCAAATAGATGGGGAAACAGTGGAAACAGTGTCAGACTTTATTTTTCTGGGCTCCAAAATCACTGCAGATGGTGATTACAGCCATGAAATTAAAAGATGCTTACTCCTTGGAAGGAAAGTTATGACCAACCTAGATAGCACATTAAAAAGTACAGACATTACTTTGTCAACAAAGGTATGTCTAGTCAAGGCTATGGTTTTTCAAGTAGTCAAGTATGGGTGTGAGAATTGGACTATAAAGAAAGCTGAGTGCTGAAGAATTGCTGCTTTTGAACTGTGGTGTTGGAGAAGACTCTTGAGAGTCTCTTGGACTGCAAGGAGATCCAACCAGTTCATCGTAAAGGAAATCAGTTCAGGTTTTCATTGGAAGGACTGATGTTAAAGCTGAAACTCCAATATTTTGGCCACCTGATGCAAAGAGTTGACTTATTTAAAAAGACTCTGATGCTGGGAGGGATTTGGGGCAGGAAAAGAAGGGGAAGACAGAGGATGAGATGGTTAGATGCCATCACCAACTCAATGGACATGAGTTTGGGTAAACTCCGGGAGTTGGTGATGGATAGGGAGGCCTGGCGTGCTGCGGTTCATGGCGTCGCAAAGTGTCGGACATGACTGAGCGAATGAACTGAACTGATTTTACTTGGCATAATTTTTCTTCTTTAATCAAATTAAATAGGAAAACATTGAATTGATTCTGATATTTGAAGATGATTTCTTAAGATACAATTTTGTTTCAAAGTTAATAAGTGGATGAATAAAAATTAAATGTTACAATGTGCTCTTAACAAGAAATATACTACCAGCATCAAGAACTAGTATAAAACAATTTTCATTTATTCAACTTTTTCTACTCATGTATTCAAATGGAAAGTATTTTCAAAAATATTTGAGAGAGTGAATGCTTTATAAGATAGCTATAAAAATCCAAAATATGTGCTTTACAAGAGTATCTCCATAAGAAATATTAAAGATTCAATTTTGAGAACTCTTATTAAACCAGTGGGTTTGAAGTATTATTGGGATATTCCAGGCATACTCCTTGAGCCCTTCAGGCAATTTATTTATCTATCTAAATGTGTGTGAAGAGATGTGAGCTTAATATACTTTAGACACATTTCAACTTCAGAGATGTTAAAAAAATTTCAAGGTGTTGATGATTGCTTTAGGTTCAAAATGTCTGTCATTTGTTGACCAATTTGCACTTTAAACTTTGGAGTAAAAGTTTTGGCACTGTCCTGATAGTTTTTGAGATCATAAAGAAGGTAAAGTAGAAAACAGTATAAAGTCATTTCCAGATTATTTTCACTTTGAATTATTATTTTATTATTACGAACTATGCATCATTAGTGGAGAAGGAAATGGCACCCCACTCAAGTATTCTTGCCTGAGATTCCCATGGGCAGAGGAGTTTGGCAGGACATGACAGAGGAGCCCATGAACATAGGAGCCATGGACAGTCCATGGGGTCACAAAAAGTCAGACACGACTGAGTGTGCCCACACACACACACACACACACACACGCACGTGCACCATTAATTAATTAGATGTAGAGTTTAAAATTAATTAGCATTAAAAAATAAATATATAATCTCCTCCAATTTCTAGGATCTATTCCAAAAATAGTGTCCCAGGTTTGCATTCCAAATAACTGTAAGAAGAATGTTGAATTTAACAATACATTGATAGTGAAATTTCACTTCTTGAAGTGCAGCAAAACATTAAAATAGTCTTAGGTTATTGACTTTGTGTTTTGTTGGAGAGAACATTCAAGGATACTAAAAAGCTAATTGCTCTCATATGTAACACACACAGAGACACACACACATGCACACAATACACTAAACCACACAAATTCTTTCTCTTTGGGGGAAATTAAATTTACATGTGCAGAGTAGTCAGTTCTAAATTTATCTTGCACAATCTATCTTTATGTATTTGTAAGAGAATCACTTTGAAGGATTGTTTTTTTCTTTTTTCTTATTTTGATTTCCAGTGATGCTTTATATTTCCCTTCAAAACTTTCTGCCATATTACTTATGCTTACTAAATGGACATTTATCAAACACAAACACCAAAACAAAAATGTATGTAAGGACTCTATATTTAGCTTTGGCAATAGAAAAGTAGATATGACATTGTTAATTGTTGTGTTTCTTGATACAAAGCAATAGAAACAATTTTGATTCAATAAAACTATTCAGCTTCTGTTAATCAAGAAGTTACTATTAAGCAGATGGTCTTTGAGATAATTTTTCAAAATACAGATGTTATTAGCAATAAAACAAGCTTTCACAGGTATGCTAGTCATAGACTAATGATAGAATCATTTGGGTCTCAAAACATTTAAAACATCAGTTTCACTTTAAATTCAAAACTTGACCAAGATTAAAAAAAAAAAATGAAAAAGAGACTCTAGACCATCTTATTTGTGGAAAAAAACATAATAACTAAACTTTAGCTAATTAAGTCTTGTTGTTATTGTTGTCATTGTTTAGTTACGAAGGCATATCTGACTCTTTTGTGACTCTATGAACTGTAGCCCACCAGGCTCTTTTCTTCATGGGATTTCCCAGGCAAAAATACTGGAGTGGATTGCCATTTCCTTCTGGGAATCTTCCCCACTGGGGATCAGTCTCCCATCTCCTCCACTGACAGGTGGATTCTTTATCACTGAAAAACCAAGAAGCCCAATTGAATCTTCAATTCAGTTCAGTTCAGTCGCTCAGTCTTGTCTGACTCTTTGTGACCCCATGAATTGCAGCACGCCAGGCCTCCCTGTCCATCATCAACTCCTGGAATTCACTCAGACTCACATCCATCGAGTCAGTGATGCCATTCAGCCATCTCATCCTCTGTTGTCCCCTTCTCCTCCTGCCCCCAATCCCTCTCAGCATCAGTCTTTTCCAATGAGTCAACTCTTCCCATGAGGTGGCCAAAGTACTGGAGTTTCAGCTTTAAAATCATTCTTCCAAAGAAATCTAAGGGCTGATCTCCTTCAGAATGGACTGGTTGGATCTCTTTGCAGACCAAGGGACTCTCAAGAGTCTTCCCCAACACCACAGTTCAAAAGCATCAATTCTTTGGTGCTCCGCCTTCTTCACAGTCCCACTCTCACATCCATACATGACCACAGGAAAAACCATAGCCTTGACTAGACGGACCTTAGTCAGCAAAGTAATGTCTCTGCTTTTGAATATGCTGTCTAGGTAGGTCATAACTTTTCTTCCAAGGAGTAATTGAATCTTACAATGTAGCAAAAAAAAAAGAAGAAGAAGAAGAAGAAGCCAAACCTAGAAATGCATCAATATGTTTCACTGCATACAGCAATCAAAAGAATAAAACATTATTATTCTATCAGTAAAAGTTATTCAACTATAATTTAAAAATAGAAGGGAAAAATGCGATATGGTTCAGTTCAGTTCAGTTCAGTCACTCAGTCGTGTCTGACTCTTTGCGACCCCATGAATCGCAGCACGCCGGGCCTCCCTGTCCATCACCAACTCCCGGAGTTCACTCAGACTCATGTCCATCGAGTCGGTGATGCCATCCAGCCATTTCATCCTCGGTCATCCCCTTCTCCTCCTGCCCCAAATCCCTCCCAGCATCAGAGTATTTTCCAATGAGTCAACTCTTCTCATGAGGTGGCCAAAGTACTGGAGCTTCAGCTTTAGCATGATTCCTTCCAAAGAAATCTCAGGGTTGATCTCCTTCAGAATGGACTGGTTGGATTTCCCTGGAGTCCAAGGGACTCTCAAGAGTCTTCTCCAACACCACAGTTCAAAAGCATGGTTACTGGACAGTTATTTTTCTCTCAAGACATTGACATTATTATTCTACTGTCTTTCAACTGCTGCTGTTGATGCTGAGAAATTACCCATGGGTCCCACTGTAAATAATCTGTCTCTTTTTGATTTTCTTTTTTTTTTCTTTTGCCCACTCTAATGTATATCCAGGTTTTTGTTGTTGTGAAATGATTCTGATGATGTCCTTGAAGTTCTTTGCTGCTGCTGCTGCTAAATCGCTTCAGTTGTGTCTGACTCTGCGACACCAGAGATAGCAGCCCAGCAGGCTCCCCTGTCCCTGGGATTCTCCAGGCAAGAACTGGAGTGGGTTGCCATTTCCTTCTCCAATGCATGAAAGGGAAAAGTGAAAGTGAAGTTGCTCAGTCATCTCTGACTCCTAGCAACCCCACGGACTTCACCCTTCCAGACTCCTCCATCCATGCGATTCGTCAGGCAAGGGTACTGGAGTGGGTTGCCATTTCCTTCTCCAATGCACGAAAGGGAAAAGTGAAAGTGATGAACTTCTTCAGTACACTCATAATACCTTAGGTTTTAAAAACTTTCATCTACCACCACAACGGATATTTTCTTTTGATCATTTGTATTATGCCTAATGAAGCATTGATGCTATGTATTAATATTTGGACTTCCTGTTCTATTGTCAATGAGTACAGTATTTTATTATTTACTATCTGTTTGTTTCACCATAAGGTATTCTGAATGATTTCTTTGAATCAACTTTCAATACTCTATTTCTATCTTCTGCTGACTTTCATCTGCTCTCTAATTCTTCCACTGATTTTATATTTCAATTACCATAACATTTCCTTTCAGAAGTTTTAAATGCGCTGTTTTTCATTATGATTGTTATCTCTAGTTCCTTGATTAATTTTTAAAGCTAATATTTAACTTTAAAAAATATTGAACATGCTTATTTTGTTATATAATCATAATTGGCTAATCTATATAAGTAAAATCTTATGGAACTTATTTTTATGTCTGATAATATCATAACTCTCTTATGGGGTGCCCTGTTGCCATGCTAACTTTGTGATTTTGATAATGAACTGAAGTTGTCTTCCTCAGAAGGCATATGCATTCAGTTCTATCCATCATATGAGGTGCTACTAACCTAGGAATCTTTTCACTTAAGTTCTACCCATGAGGTGTTTTATCACAAAATCAGGGCAGTATAGACTTAGTACACAAATTTATATACAGATTCATGTAATCAACGTTCCTGGAAGTTGCTCTTTCTCACAATAATCCATTTAGAGCCATTGAGATGAAAAGTGGCTCATCTTCTCTTCTTTTATTACGGATTTATTTATTTTATCTATCTTTTTTTTGCAAAGTGTAAATCCCATTTAATCCTAAATTCTGCTTAATTTCCAATTAGAGTTCCAAACTTGAGTGAGCTCCAGACATGTTCTGCTGTGCGGCCATGTACCCTGTGCAACCATGAAAATGAAAGCTCAACACACCCAGGGTCAGCAGACGCCATTAGTGTAGAAATCATGGTTCTTATTTTTCTCCCCAAACATTTAATTTCATTTTGTTTTTAATCTCTTAAAACTGTATTTATCCCTCAGAATTTTAGAAAATTGTTTCCATATTAGATAATCATGCATACTGATGGAAAATATTTCTTTCAAATAATTCTCATTGTAAATATTAACTGCTCTGATTAGTGTACATTAGTTTATGACTTTTAATTTTGAGAGGGAGAATTTAGCCCTTTTATTGGAATATAATTTTATCTTGTTTTATCCTTAATTTTTAACTTCAAATTCCCATGTATATATAACCTTCTTTATGTCAATATTTCTTTAGCACTTTACTTCTCACAATTATTCCATAGGTGGGTTTTATTTTATTATGTACATCAGAATTAAATCAAATTATAGAAGTTTATTTCCTTATTGAAGTACAGTTGCTTTATAATATTGTGTTACTTTCAGGTGTACAGCATAGTTATTTAGGGTTTTTGGTTTTTCTTGCAGGTTATATTACATTATAATTTATTACAGGATGTTGGCTAGAATTGCCTATGCAGTGCAGTAAATCTTTGTTGCTATCTATTTTATGTAGAGTGGTTTGTGTCTGCTAATCCCATATTCCTAATTTGCCACTCCCCTTTCTCTTTCCCTGTGGTAACCATAAACTTGTTTTCTATATCTGTGAGTCTATTTTTTGATTATGAATTTATTTCCATTAGATTTTAGATTCCACACATTTGATAACATGTAGATTTGTCTGTCATTGACTGACTAATTTCAATTCACATCGTATTCTCTAGTTCAGGGGTCCACAGCCCCAGGAATGCAGACCAACACAGCTGAAGGTGAGCAGGAGGCAAGTGAGTGAAGCTGCTTCTGCTGATCCCCACTGCATCCCATTACTGACTGAACCATCCTCTTCCAACGCCTACCCCTTGGTTCATGGAAAAATTGTCTATCATGTAACTGGTCCCTGGTGACAAAAAGATTGGAATCAGCTAGTATAGGTCCATCCATGTTGCTGCAAATGGCAATATTTCATGTATATGAAATATATCTCCTAATGCTGATTTTGGCTCTATCCAAAAATAGAATGAGATGACTTCCATTGTATAGCAAGCATTATCAGAGTGTCAGCCCTCATATGTGAGTACTTAACACTTGCAACCCACCTGCTGTGATTCTAATGTCACATATTTTTGGTTCTGTCCTGTACGGAAAACTTCAAGATTCCAATTATATTGATGTCACAAGTCCAACAGATGTTGGCAATTTGACCTCTGCTTCCTCTGCCTTTTCTAAATCCAGCTTGTACATCTGGAAGTTCTCCGTTCACATACTGTGGAAGACTAGCTTGAAGAATTTTGACCATTACCTTGCTAGCATGTGAAATGAGTATAGTTGTGCAGTAATTTGATTATTTGACATTACCCTTCTTTGGGATTGGAATGAAAATTTATGTTTACCAGTCCCATGGCCACTGCAGAATTTTCCAAATTTGCTGGCACATTGAATGCAGCACTTTGACAGCATCATCTTTTAGGATTTGAGATAGTTCAGCTGGAATTCCATCACCTCCACTAGCTCTGTTCATAGTGATGCTTCCTAAGGCCCACTTGACTCCTCAGTCCAAGATGTCTGACTCTAGGTGAGTGATCATACCATCGTGGTTATCTTGGCCATTAAGAACATTTTGTATAGTTCTTCTGTGTATTCTTGCCACTTCTTAATCTCTTCTGCTTCTGACAGGTCCATAACATTTCTGTCCTTTATGTGCCTATGTTTGTTATTCTTTGAAACTCTGCTTCAGATAGGTATATCCTTCTTTTTCTCCTTTGCCTTTCACTTCTCTTCTTTTCTCAGCTATTTGTAAGGCCTCCTCATACAGCCACTTTGCCTTCTGGTATTTCATTTTCTTCATGATGGCTTTGGTCCTTGCTCTTGTATAATGTTACCAAACTCTGTCCATAGTTCTTCAGGGACTCTGTCTACCAGATCTAATCCCTTGAATCTATTCATCACTTACACTGTGTAATGATAAAGGATTTGATTTAGGTCACACCTGAATGACCTAGTGGTTTTGCCTACATGTTTGTTTCTTTTCTTTCTTTCTTTTTTTAATTTAAGCCTGAAAATTTTCAATAAGAAGCTTACTATCTGAGCTACAGTCAGATCCTGGACTTGTTTTTGCTGACTGTATAGAACTTTACCTTCAGCTGCAAAGAATATAATCAATCTGATTTCAGTATTAATCATTTAATGATGCCTCTGTGTAAAGCCATCTCTTAGGTTGTTGTTAAAGTGTGTTTGCTATGACCAGTGCATGTCTTGACAAAACTGTTAACCTTTCAATTAGTTTTTTTAAAGGGTTTGCTATTGTTCTTTCAACTGATTTTTCTGTCTTCTAATTTTGCTTCACTTTCTCTGTGAAATTATCTGAAAAAGTTATTGCCATCTTGGATAGGTGTCCTTATATGAAAGTGTCCCTATACAAATTGCATGTGTCCAGTACCTTTGGCAGGAAAGCAGAGATGTGTTCTGAGAATGTGTTCTGACAATGGTTACCTAGGTAGGAGGTGGAGCTGGAAAAGGGGGCACTAAGGCAAAAGCCAGGTTTAATTCAGAGTTTTCCTTCTCCTCAGTCATTGTCACCACCCTATCAAGGGCAGGGTCCAGATTCCATGTTGCTAGAACAGAAGCCCCAAGTTTTGGGTCCAAGCTGACTGTTTCATCCAAGTGTGTGCATTTCATCATCTCAGCATCGAACCAACTCTGAGAGGGGAGCAGGGTTTGACAAGAGGGTTTGGCACGTATACTAGACATATACCAGGCTGTGGGATGTACCTGTCCATCCGGTTTCAGAAACTGAGACTTCTTCTGATGTGCTACCTGTAAAAGCAGTAGAAATGACTGCTGCTGCTGCTGCTAAGTCGCTTCAGTCGTGTCCAATGCTGTGCGACCCCATGGACGGCAGCCCACCAGGCTCCCCCGTCCCTGGGATTCTCCAGGCAAGAACACTGGAGTGGGTTGCCATTTCCTTCTCCAGTGCATGAAAGTGAAAAGTGAAAGTCAAGTCGCTCAGTCGTATCCGACTCTTAGCAACCCCATGGACTGCAGCCTACCAGGCTCCTCCGTCCATAGGATTTTCCAGGCAAGAGTACTGGAGAGGGGTGCCATTGCCTTCTCCAGTAGAAATGACTGTCCAGACCTTATTCAGTCACCATCTTGAGCCAAAGTCCTCTTTTTCTCTGGAGGCTGGGCTTGCCACCAAACTTGCTGAAGAGCAGTGCCAGGGCAGACAGGGCCTGATAGTCTCTCAGCCTGCGCTGGAGTGCAGGCTGTGGTGATCCAGCTGGAGATGGAGAGGGGGCTGATTCTACACCAGCGAAGGCCACCTCCACCCTGCTCAATGTTGATTTGGGTTTGAGCCATATGAGCTTTGTCTGTTTCAGAGCCAAATTCCCAAGTGGTTGCAGTGTTTACTCAGCTCAGACTAAAGTGCACTCCAGGGTGAGCATGGGAAACTAGCCAGCCATGCCTGCAATTTGTAATCTATCTTCTCTTCCCTGCCTCATGAGCAAACAATTTAACTAATGTGCCTCATGATTAGAATCTAGGCTTCCCACACTCTCCTGCTATTCCCATTGACCCTCCAACCAGTCAAGGGGCTTGTCTTCCCTGTGTCATAACATGGGACTGGGAGATCCAATATGTGTCTCAAACTGCTCAGTCCTCAGGGAGTGACTCTGCCTGTATGATCTCCCTTTTAACCTGAGCTCTTTCCCAGAGACTCAGAGCCTGTTCTGCTCATTTCTCTTCTTCCAGATTTCATGTGGATCTTGCTTATAGCCTTGGTTGTACAGGAATCTTTCTGCCAATGTCTAATTAGCTTTCCGTGATAATTGTTCCACTTGTGGATGAATTTTTGGTGTGTTCACTGGGGAAAGTGAGTTCCCAATCTTCCTACTCCACCATCTTGATTCTTCCAAGAATCTGTAATTGACTTCCAATATGTGTCCTTTATAAACCCTCATAAATGTACATCAGAAGACATGTATGAAAATGTCCACATATTGGAACTGATATTATGGGAACTGCAAAGAGTAGTGAAAATGTCTTAGTTCCTTTGTCTCCTCACCTGTGAAGTCCCACTGGCAGCAGCTGCAGGAGTAGAAAGACTAAATCTTTTCCTCTCAGCCTTTCGATCACTGGGATTACAGATGTCAGCTGGTTCCTCCAGAGATATTCACTCAGGCCACAGTCATTCTTTTTGTTAGTTATGTCCAAAGGTCAAAGTATCTCTAGGAAATGCTGCCTTATTCTTGCTTCAGGATTTTCCATAGCTGGCACTAGGTTTGGCCCTCACGTAACAACTGTCTCTTTCTAGTCTGTAGAAAAGCTCATGACCTTGTTCACATCATGGTGACACTTCTAAAGTGATGCCAGGATTTGGGATTGCAGCAGGCAAAAAAGGCAGTAGGCATATACTCAGGATGCTGAGGGTATCTTTACTTGGAAAATAAATTTATATCATATTTAATATGACTTACTTTTATAATGTATTTCCACTGGTTGATCTGTATAATATATAAAAATATACCCATGTGACAATGTCATCTATAATTATTTCTGAAAGTTAGAATTAGGCTGATTTTTAAATACTATATTGCTAGTTTCCAACATTGCATTAATTCTTCAAGTAATCATATAATTTTAAAAAGAGATATTTTTCTGACTCACTTAAATAGTAAAGCAATGTGTACACTGTGAAAATATAGATTGAAGACAATTTCTTTGTAGATAATGGCCCTAATCTCACACCCACACACCTATAAGACATCTGGAGATGTAATAGATTACCTACCTTGTTAGAAATTTGATAATTAAATACTATTTTTGAATAGTTTTATGTTTAAAATATCTTTGTTTTACCCACTTCATAATTTTCTATGTAAATACTTATCAGCAAAAACAACTGCATTTCAAATTAAGCATAGCATGCTATATCTAACCTCTTTTGTAAAAAGCACTTCTTGTGTAAAAATCAGCAGATGTATTCACAAGAATATAATGCTAAAATCTAACACTGCTGGAATAGTTTCTATTAACTCACAATACTTCTAAAGAAACAAAATCCAGATTATCTATTAAATCTATTTTGCATTCAACAAGGACTTTTACAATCACTTTATAAAATATGTTTTTGGAAGAAGTGTATTTTCTATCAATTAACTATAACTTCCATATGCCTTAAAGATCAAAGGCTTATCTGCCCTTGTACCCAGGTACAGTACACAGTAAAGGCTTTATATTCTCTTTCCGTGCTTAACCAGTGCAGAAGCATGGCAATGTGAAGTGTTTAATTCTTTGCACACAATTTCAGTAGTTGAAGCTCTTCTGTTTTCTTAATCTCAAACTAATAACTTAGAGAATCTTCAAAATACAATATAATTAGTCGTTGTTAATCAAGTGAATAAACTGACTAATAAAGATCTGCCCAGGGATCACTCTCCAGAGAAGTACATTAATCTATGTACATACTTGAGCATTCCACACAGAGAAAGAACATTTATACATCTGCACTGCTGTCATGTTAGGTGCATCCCAGGCAAGGTAAATATCCATCTTGCTTCAAGAAATGATAGTTCAAGTCCCTAGCTAACTTAGGAGATTGCAATCCCAGCATGCATATGGGAGAGACTTTCAAAATTAAAACAAAAACAAAAACAAAAAAAAGAAAGAAAGAAAGAAAGAAAGAAAGAAAGACGGGCTTCAAATGCTTAGCATTTCTTCCTAGGTTCAAGGTTAGCTTAATAAATGAAAGTTTCTTTTCAAAAGAAACAGACAAAATGTATAGAAAAAAAATGGAAAAAATAAAATTTTATTATATCCGTTTTGATTTAAGCATTTTGTAATTTAGAACAATATTCAGAATATAATATAAACATAAAAAGATTTAGGCAGGCAATCATGAAATGTGTCATAGTTAAGCTATAGAAATTTTTTAAAGAGAAAAAAAGATGTTTTACAATTTTCAGAGCATTTGTCATAATATAACAATTCTATAAATATGGTGCATTCAAATTTAAAAGCGTTAAGATTCAAATCAGTCCAAATTAAATGATGAGAAAAAATATAAATCTTCAGCTAGGTATTAAAACTACAGTGCCCTTGGAACAATTCATATTGAAAGACGTAATGCTGTAATTCTTGTAATGTGTCTCAAGTCACAGCCACAGCCACAGCCTTCGTGTAAGATAAGTTTCAGGCACATTCTGCAACATACCTAACAGTCCAGCCCATAGTCCTTGTATTTTTTCGACAATAAATTTCAGAGGACCCAAGGAAAGCAAAGGCCATTTATATCCACCTGCTCACTATATTCTAAGGCAGCCTTCAGGTTTTTGCATTTTTAAAGTTTGCAGAGAAAGAAAGAAAATAAGTATTTTTATCATGATAGCCTAACTTTTAGGAAATTGCTTCTCCCACTCTACAATGCCAACAATAACACATACTTATACTATCATACTATCAGTTCAATTCAGTCACTCAGTCGTGGCCAAAGACCACTCAGAAACTAACCCCATCACCATAAAACCTGAGACTGCGAGCCACGTGGCAGAGTTGTTCTCCTGGGTTCCCTTATCCTACTGCTCTCCACCAGGGTGCCCTTTCCTAATAAAATATCTTGGTTTTTCAGCACGTGTCTCCTCGGACAATTATTTTCTGAGTGTTAAAGAGCTCACTCTTGAGGCCCTTAAGGGGGGCCTCCCCCTTCCTACAATAAAACCTAGGCTCTATACATCTGTGTCTCTTTTGCTGTCTTGTGTACAGGTTTATCATTACCATCATTCTAAATTCCATATATATGTGTCAGTTGTATGTACAGCCTTTTGGACTCTGTGGGAGAGGGAGAGGGTGGGATGAGTTGGCAGAGTGGCAATGTAACATGTATGATATCATAAGTGAAATGAATTGCCGATCTAGGTTCAATGCAGGATGCAGGATGCTTGGGACTGATGCACAGGGATAATCCAGAGAGAAGGTGTGGGGCAGGAGGGGGGAGGTGGGGGTCGGGATTGGGAGTTCATGTACACTCGTGGCTGATTCATGTCAATGTATAGCAAAACGAACACAGTATTGCAAAGCAAAACAAACTAAAAAATAAAAATTAATTAAAAAAATAAATAAACAAAAATCTAAAAAAAAAAAACAAACCAAAACTTAGGCTCTGTGACAGCCTAGTGGTATAGGGAGGTAGGAGGGAGGTTCAAGAAGGAGGGGATATTTGTATACCTATGATTGATTCATATTATTGTATGGCAGAAACCAACACAATATTGAAAACCAATTATCGTTCAATTCAAAAACAACAACAAAAATCCCCCTGTCTCTAAAAACAGTCATAATGGTGGCAGGAGTGGTTAGAGCAATAATATATGAATTTGGGGACTTCCTAATTCAACCCATAAATACAATAAACAAGAAGCTAGTAATAAGAAGTTCACAAAAAAGGAAGAAACGTAGAATCTACAATCTGAAAAGTACCTTACATGACAGTCTTCTGCCCTCACTCCTTTTGTTTGCTATTCTTTCATTTCCCTACACAAGTCAACATTAAACAATGTTAATATAGCTCTTCCTTCCTCACCTCTAAGTCTTCATCAGCTTCATTGTGTGTCTACTTTTAACCAGCAAAACAGAGTTGATATAGACAAAGAGGTGAACAAGGGACAGCTATTTTAATGTTTGTTTTATTCCAAGTTGTGTAAGGAAAATGAAAGAATTGCAAACATCTTTGCTCATATTTCTGATAAAAAAGAGTTGGGATTACTTATCTTGCAAACTTTAGACAAAACATTACATGCTTTTAGAGTAAAAGTTTCCATTTGTCTGACATTTTAAAATAAAACTACATTAATAAATTTTTCAAATCTCATCTGTTCAACCACATTCAAATGTAAAAAATCAAAGGTGGAATCTACATTACCAATGCATTGTTATGTTAATGAATACCTACCATGAAATTCGGAGAAGGCCATGGCACCCCACTCTAGTACTCTTGCCCGGAAAATCCCATGGATGGAGGAGCCTGGTAGTCTGCAGTCCATGATGTCGCTAAGAGTCGGACACGACTGAGCAACTTCACTTTCACTTTTCACTTTCATACATTGGAGAAGGAAATGGCAAGCCGTTCCAGTGTTCTTGCCTGGAGAATCTCAAGGACGCGGGAGCCTGATGGGCTGCCATCTCTGGGGTCGCACAGAGTCGGACATGACTGAAGCGACTTAGCAGAAGCAGCAATCATGAAACTAGAATTTCCCTGGTGGGTCAGAGGTTAAAACCTCTGCCTGCAATGCTGGAGACCTGGGCTCGATCCCTGGGTCAGGAAGATCCTTTGGAGAAGGCAATGGCAACTCACTCCAGTATTCTTGCCTGGAGATTCTCATGGATGGAGGAGCCTGGTGGGCTACAGTCCACGGGGTTGCAAAGAGTCAGACACGACTGAGCGACTTCACTTCTTCACTTCACCATGAAATTAATTGTGAAGAAATTTGATGTCATTAATTTTACTAATCCTTAGAATTCTAAAGGTCAAATTAGAAAAGAATTATTGAAGGTTAAGATTTTACAATTAAATATGTTATAAATCTATATTGTACTTGTAAATGTTTACTGAGACAATTATAAATATTATACTCTATCCAACTTTGTTGTTGAAAAAATACACAGGAGACAGTATTTGATACGGGATTATACAGCTTGTTCTTAGAACTTGGCAAGCAATTTTAGAAATTTTAGATATCCAAGATAGCAACTTTGAAGTTGGATGAACTCTAATCCTTGAATAAAATCAATGTAACACCCCAGATTTTCCATACAAATCATATACAATATATTTCAAAAGTATACCAAAGTAAGGGACTAAATACACAGAACTAATCCACAGCCTCAGGGGTGTATGAACAGCTGGTTTATTTTTCACTACTCATAAGCCTTTGAATTTAGCTGTCTGTTTTCTGCATTTAAACATGTTGTACTTGTAACATCCTTAATAATCAAAACTACATAGCTGTCATAAACACAGGCCCACATTACATCATATTAAGCACATAAATATATATTAAATACACTCAGCTACTTAGTGCAGAATGATTTGCAAATGATATTATACATGTAAAAATACTTTTCAAAATGTCTCCATTAATTTTCATTTCTAATAAAATTATATATTTTTCTACTTAGTATTTTAAATCAGAACAAATGTGTGGCTTGAGCATATCTTATGAAAATATGTCATATTTCCTCTAAACCACATGTACATTGGAAGAAATTCATCTAATCTTTTAGCATATCTATTGTTTTTTCTGAATTACAGCAAATAGGTCAATTTATAGATTCTTTTTATCAGTTTATTGCATATGCTTATGACCTTTCAGATAAATCAAAGAGCGGTAAACTCAGTTCCATCAATTCTTCCTATATAGAAAGATATATAAGGAGTTTGTAGACCTATAGGCATCCATTAAGTTAACTGAGTCACCTGGGAATCCAATGGAAATGTTACATATTATGTAATGTAATAAAGTTTTGGGGTACATTTTTTTCACAACTGGAACTGCCATAGCCTTAGCAGTATAGACTAGTTCAGTCCACTAGGGCCTCTGGGCCAACTCTGGCCTGCCACTTTTTTGTGAATAACCTTTCCTTGGAACACTGACCCAACCATTCATTAATATTTGTTTTCTATGAGTACTTTCTCTCTACAATGCCAGAGTTGTATAGTGTATGACTGGCAATGTAAAGGTATTTACCATCTGGCTCTTCACCAGAAAACTGTGCCAAATCTTCATATGGAGAATTATGTGTACATGTAAAAAAGTGAACCTCTTTATAGGCAATACAGAGAATAGTAATGGAAACACAGAGGACTCTTGCAGTAATCAGGCATGCAGTATATGAAAGCACCCTAGTGCCAGTATTAGCACATGCTTAGATATTCAATACATGTTTATAAAAAATTGCACTGCAGATTTATCTACAATATACACTGAACACACACCGAATGTCAGGTGTTCATATAAATGCAAAGGGCTTTTTCTGTTTCATCTGTCTTATTACTTAAAGTACTTATGTAATTACTTAATAAATGTTAAGGTATTTATATATTACTTTACATTGTATTTAAAGTTGTACCAATAACAAAAAAAATAAATTTTATGTTTAAGAATGCCCTTTATTTTCTGAATAATCTTAAAAATTATACTTTACTTTTGCATCCTGCCCTGGTCCAGCCTCTTGTTTTAAATCTAGAACCCCACTACTACCAAACTGTAAGAATTTGTTCAGCTTAATATCTTTCATATGCTAAAAAGAATGATACAGTGATGAATATATGTGACTATCCATGAAGTGGTGGAAGAGGTTGGATTCTAGATATATTTTGAAGGTACAGTCAACACAATTTCCTGAGTAATAGCGTATGGGATGTGAGATGAGTCAAGGATTATTTCTACATATTTTTTTTCTCTGAAAAACAGAATAAAACTGCTATTGACAGGTGTAAAAAAGAATATGTGTTGTAGATTTTAAATAAAATTATGAGGAACTTATGTTATCTAAACTATTTTAACTTTACATGGCTGAGTTTATGTTCTAGATTCTTAATATATAAAAGTATAAATGCAGATAATGCCTAGATTTTTCTCATATAGAAATCCTCCTAAGTGTATTTAAACAGAACAGAATAAGCTAGGATAGCAGAAAATTATTTCTTTTCCTGTACACTACCAAACCAAAAAAAATAGCTTTGACAATAATAGCAGAATCAAGGACGCAAGTGTTAATCTTATGATGCCTCAGTTTCCCATATTAGGAGATCAATTACATTCAAACTAACAACCTGGGAATATTAGAATGGCAGACAATGATTTATATTGAAATAAATTACTTTTATTAACAGTGTAGAGAAGATGAATACTTCTGAAAATGCATACATAAATTTAAATATATTTTCAAAACATCAAATATTTAGTATTTCCCACTATTCCACTATGGTGTTATGAAGTCAATTTGATTTCCCAACTGAATGAACATTCTCACACCTTCTTTTTCATGCAATGAACTGAATGGACTCTAATTTATGGTTACACTGTGTATTGTCACCAGGGGAAGAAATAGAGCTATATATAAAAGTATACATTTTTTCTTTCCTTGAAACTCCATCCCAGTCACCTTCAATGAACATTAGATTCAGGCTGTTACTATTTCTTGGGCTATGTGAATGCAGTGTGGAACTCTATCAGTTTTATGAATAGAAAAACACAAATTCTTTTAAAATAAAATTAAAAGGAAATCATTTAAGTTAAATGAAGAATGACAATGTAATCTTGAAGAACAAAATCAAGTTGTCTTAATGCACATTACTTGAAATGAAGGTTTATAAATTATCAATTTGTTTATACCCTAAATACTGTCTGAAGTAATAACATTATTAAAGAGACTGTATATCCATGCCTATGTTGTCAGAAATGGGAAGAACTACTTCTCAAGAAGAACTCCTCAGACGTGTTAACAATACAAACATGTACTACTATGCCAAAAGCAGGGCAATAAACTAAGAGACAGGATGTTGAAGCAAGGAACAGTGACTTTATTTGGAAAGCCAGAGAAGATGGTGGATTAGTGTTCCAAAGAATCATAATATTTGAGTTATAATTCAGGCTTCTTTTATACACAAAGGAGAAGGGTGTGGCTGCTTATTGCAAACTTCATGGTGCTGGCCAGACCCGGGAAGAAATGTGATAATCCTTTGTTCTTGCAGTTGACCATGTAAGTCAGGATATTCCTGTAAACTTCCAAAAAGACAAATGTTACTCTTTGTTTTGCAGTTTTTATCTTTGTATAAATGAAAATGTGTTATTTTTTAGTCAAGCCTTTCAGGCATAGCCTTGATAAAGTGCTACTATGTATATTTCAGGTTATCAGCAACACATTCTTTGATTATTTGAGAAGACAATTCAAGTCAGCATGACTAAGCAACAGAGTACAAAGGTTAGAGCTCAAGGAATAGATCCAATATGCAGTCAGGTTGTTTTTGTTAAGAGACGTACCTTGCAAACACCAATTCGTCAATCATCTAGCAGATGATTGCTTAATATGTCTGAATTTTAAGTTATCATACAATAAAATAAAATATGAGATTTTTTTTCTTCTCCAAAGAACATATACAAAATGCTTTAAAACTTCTTCTATAGGCATAAAATCTAGTCTGAAATTATGAGTATACTACTTTGGTCATTAAGCCAAGTTATCTGGATAACTAATACACTTATTCTATATTTAAAGTACTATAGACCAGAAAATATTCAGATTTTGGTAAAATGTCGTGATGGAGAGATGAAGTCACAGTTCAGTTCAGTCGCTCAGTTGTGTCCAACTCTTTGCGACCCCATGAATCACAGCACGCCAGGCCTCCCTGTCCATCACCAGCGCCCGGAGTTCACTCAGACTCACGTCCATTGAGTCCATGATGCCATCCAGCCATCTCATCCTCAGTCGTCCCTTTCTCCTCCTGCCCCCAATCCCTCCAAGCATTAGGGATTTTTCCAATGAGTCAACTCTTTGCATAAGGTGGCCAAAGTACTGGAGCTTCAGTTTGAGCATCATTCCTTCCAAAGAAATCCCAGGGTTTATCTCCCTCAGAATGGACTGGTTGGATTTCCTTGCAGTCCAAGGGACTCTCAAGAGTCTTCTCCAACACCACAGTTCAAAAGCATCAATTCTTCTGCGCTCAGCCTTCTTCACATTCCAACTCTCACATCCATACATGACCACAGGAAAAACCATAGCCTTGACTAGACAGACCTTAGTCGGCAAAGTAATGTCTCTGCTTTTGAATATACAATCTAGGTTGGTCATAATTTTTCTTCCAAGGAGTAAGCGCCTTTTAATTTCATGGCTGCAGTCACCATCTGCAGTGATTTTGGAGCCCAAAAACACAAAGTCTGACACTTTTCTACTGTTTTCCCATCTATCTGCCATGAAGTGATGGGGCCAAATGCCATGATCTTCATATTCTGAATGTTGAGCTTTAAGCCAACTTTTTCACTCTCCTCTCTCACTTTCAACAAGAGGCTTTTTAGCTCCTCTTCACTTTCTGCCATAAGGGTGGTGTCATCTGCATATCTGAGGTTATTGATATTTCTCCCAGCAATCTTGATTCCAGCTTGTCTTTCTTCCAGTCCAACGTTTCTCATGATGTACTCTGCATATAAGTTAAATAAGCAGGGTGACAATATACAGCCTTGACTTACTCCTTTTCCTATTTGGAACCAGTCTGTTGTTCCATGTCCAGTTCTAACTGTTGCTTCCTGACTTGCATACAGGTTTCTTAAGAGACTGGTCAGGTGGTCTGGTATTTCCATCTCTTTCAGAATTTTCGACAGTTTATTGTGATCCACACAATCAAAGGCTTTGGCATAGTCAATAAAGCAGAAATAGATGTTTTTCTGGAACTCTCTTGCTTTTTCCATGATCTAGCGGATGTTGGCAATTTGATCTCTGGTTCCTCTGCCGTTTCTAAAACCAGCTTGAACAACAGGAACTTCATGGTTCACGTATTGCTGAAGTCTGGCTTGGAGAATTTTGAGCATTACTTTACTAGCATGTGAGATGAGTGCAATTGTTCTGTAGTTTGAGCATTCTTTGGCATTGCCTTTCTTTGGGATTGGATTGAAAACTGACCTTTTCCAGGCTGGTGGCCACTGCTGAGGTTTCCAAATTTGCTGGCACATTGAGTGCAGCACTTTCACAGCATCATATTTCAGAATTTGAAATAGCTCAACTGGAATGCCATCACCTCCACTAGCTTTGTTCGTAGTGATGCTTTCTAAGGCCCACTTGACTTCACATGTCAGGATGTCTGGCTCTAGATGAGTGATCACACCATGGTGATTATCCGGGTCGTGAAGATCTTTTTTGTACAGTTCTTCCATGTATTCTTGCCATCTCTTCTTAAGATGAAGTCCCAGGAACACAAACTGAGGCTCTGTGGTACCATGACTGGTGTTTCAAACTTTTGGTTCTTATATCACATGACTCAAGACTGATTCTCACTGCCAAGAAATTAAAACCAATGTTTACCAAGTAGATGTGCAATTTGATATAAAAATTTATGAATATTTTACTATGTGGAAAATTTTAAATCATAATGCTGCTGCTGGTGCTAAGTCACTTCAGTCATGTTTGACTATGTGTGATCCCATAGACAGCAGCCCACCAGGCTCCACTGTCCCAACACTGGAGTTGGTTGCCATTTCCTTCTCCAAAGTATGAAAGCAAAAAGTGAAAGTGAAGTCATTCAGTCGTGTCTGACTCTTAGCGACCCCATGGACTGCAGCTTACCAGGCTCCTCCGTCCATGGGAGTTTCCATGCAAGAGTACTGGAGTGGGTTGCCATTGCCTTCTCCATTTAAATCTTCTCCATTTAAATAAAAAGAAGATGTAAATAGATATTTCTCTGAACAAGGCATATAGGTGACCAAAGCACATGAAAACATGTTCAACATAAGTAATTATTAGAGCCATACAGTTCAAAGTTACAATGGGGTATCTCCTCACACTGGTCAGAATTGCTATCATCAAAAAAAATCTATAAACAATAAATGCTGGAGAGGGTGTGTAGAAAAGGGAACCTTCCTATACTATCAATGGGAATGTAAAGCCACAGCCACTATGAAGAACAGTATGGAGTTTCCTTTAAAAAACTAAAAATAGAGCTGTCTTACGACCCAGCAGTCCCACTTTGCATGTACCCAGAGAAAACTATAATTCAAAAAATACATGCACCCCAATTTTCATTTCAGTATTGTTTATAATATCCAGGATGTGGAAGTGACTTAAATGCCCATCAACAGAGGAATGGGTAAAAAAGATGTGGTACATAATACACAATGAAATATTAGAAACAAAAAGGAATGAAACAGTGCCCTTTGTAAAGCTGTGGATGAACCTTAAGGCTGTCATAATGAGTGAAGTAAATCAGAAAAAGAAAAACAATACTGTATAATAGCACATATGAAATCTAGAGAAAAGATACAGATGGATTTATTTGTAAAGCAAAACAGAGACACATATATTAAGAACAATTGTATGGATATCAAAGAGGGAAAGGAGGTGGAATGTACTGGGATATTGAGATTGGCATATATACTAATGTGTATAAAAGAGATAACAAATGTTAACCTACTGTATAGCACAACTGTACTCAATGCTAAATGGGAAGGAAATTCAAAAAAGAGAAGATATATGTATGAGTATAGCTGATTCACTTTGCTGTAGAATAGAAGCTAACACAACATTGTAAAGCAACCACATTTCAATAAAAAAAGATAAAATATATATATATATAATTATGATTTTTTAAAAAAGAAAAATATCTTTGAGACAAATAGGAATTTGAAGATATATTTCTCAGGACTGCATGTTTATTTTTAATTTTTATTGTCATTTTTATTGTTTATTTTTAGTTTTTCTAAAGAAAAAAATAACTATTCTACCTTGTCCTCCTAAAAAGCCAAAATTCTTATGTAACTTTTTTTTTTTGCTGAACTTAATTTAAGGTTATAATACACTCTGATTTTGAAAACTATGTTCTATCCATTTAATTTGATATATATATATATATAAATATAAATCACTTATTCATCAATAATAAAAATAGAACTAAATTTCAGCCTAACAATATTCTAGATATCTGATTTTTGAAATTCAATGCTAATCTCAAATATCATCATTTAGAAAACTTAATGCAATCTAACATGTTATAGGCATTTTTCCATCTTTTTTTTTCTGCATAGATGAATTGACTTATTTTGTAATTTGAAGATGTTTTGTTACAGGAAGCATTATATTTCATACATAATGCATAAGTATCAAAATAATATTTTGTTGTCAAATTCCTGTTTTATCAGCTGTGATCCATGTATCATAAGAAACAAAATAGCAAATGTTTTTGCTGTTTTATGTTTGTTTCTGGTTGAACTATGAGTGTTTTCCTTTACTTGAGATGCATTCTGGTACTGAATTATTCAAAAAGTAACCAGCATACAATCTGTAAATAATTCTAGTTATGTATTGAGTAATTGAAAGTTAAAATCAATCTCAAAAAAAAATGTTGTTTCATAAATTATTTGCCTACATGAGACAACAATATTTCTTAATGATCTTTCTGATAATTTTATTGATTCAGTTTTGTCACCTGGAAAGTTTCCAAAAGCAACCTATTCAAAAAATATTTTTAAAAATCCTTTAATCCATTTTTTGTACTTTAAACAAGAATTCCTTTACTCTGAAGGTATAATACTTCTATTATCACAACCAACATAGATAAATAGTGTTTTTCTCATCATCCCATCATTAACAGCAGTATATCTCACAAGTGAACATAATTATTAGCATCTCCCATGTATACCATCTTATTTCACTGTTCTTCACAAACACGAAATAAAATATCAAGGTTTTAATCTTTATTTTCACTGAAAATGTGAATGCTTATTTTGAAAAATGTAGAGCTAAGCTATCACATTTCAAGTTCAACATTTATACATTACATATGTATGGTGCTGAAGTTTAAAAAATCTATTTATATTAATAATGACAAAATGTGGAACTATTCTTACATAAATTAATGTAATTAGTTTTATATTTTTAAAGAAATAAAAATGTGATGATTACACTGAAATTTCCTCCAATACATGCTAAATAGGTAGCCACTTATCCCATATGTGCTGATATTTTTTTTTCTGTTTTTCTTTCATATATTACAAATATTATACTTGGTTTTATATACTGACTTACCCAAAGTTATGTGCTGGGTGCTAAGTTGATTCCAGGGGATCTTCCCAACCCAGGGATCAAATCCAGGTCTCCCACATTACAGGCGGATTCTTCACCAGTTGAACCACAAGGGAAGCTCAAGAATACTGGAGTTGGTAGCCTATCCCTTCTCCAGCTGATCTTGTCCACCCAGGAATGGAAACAGGATCTCCTGCATAGCAGGTGGATTCTTAGAATAGTCAAAATACTTAACAGATAATGGAGTATTAACAGCTTTAAAGTCTATATTAGGAAAATATTTTTCTTATCAAATTGTAAGACTGTAATAATATATATTATTATAAAGAATTGCAAATCTGTCATTTGCTTCTACAATTTATTTCAATCTTGTATATTAATTGTATACAGTGTCTGACATTTTGTGTAATATTTTATCATTAGACCAAAAAAATGAGAAGTAGAATCATTGACTTTTGGTTAATTCTTCAGATTAACTTGATTGAATCTACTAACTATGCAATCAGTAAATATAGACATTCAACCACATGCTTAAGTTAGTTAAAATATTATTACTTAATGTAATATTTTTTCCTCCAATATTTTAGATCTTAATCTTCCTTGTTGTTTCCCTGGTGATTATATACATCCACAGAAGACCAAATCACTCCAAACTGAATTTCATTCAAAATATATTTTCTTTGCCAATTCTTTAAATATAAGAACATGCTAACAAAATATTTATTATCTGATATCTTTTGCTGTTTTCATATCACTCAATACCTTTATTGTTACAGACCTTTTTTATTGAACCTGAAGAGATAGCCCCACACAGAAAAGTATGCAAGAAAGCTAGATACATAATTCTAAGCTTGTAATAAAGAAAAAAAATTAGTATGATGATTTAAATAGACTAAAAATATCTCAGAGTAAACACAAAATCTTTCATTCATAGTCCTAAAGTATTATCTTCCTTTTTATGAAATAATCAAGTAAAATGTCTCTAGGATACTTAATAATCATCAGTTTAGTTTGGTCGCTCAGTCGTGTCCGACTCCTTGCGACCCCATGAATCTCAGCACGCCAGGCTTCCCTGTCCATCATCATCTCCCAAAGTTCACTCAGATTCACATCCATCGAGTCAGTGATGCCATCCAGCCATCTCATTCTCTGTCGTCCCCTTCTCCTCCTGCCCCCAATCCTTCCCAGCATCAAAGTATTTTCCAATGAGTCAGCTCTTCGTATGAGGTGGCCAAAATACTGGAGTTTCAGCTTTAGCATCATTCCTTCAAAGAAATCCCAGGGCTGATCTCCTTCAGAATGGGCTGGTTGACTCTCCTTGCAGTCAACCATACATGACTACTGGAAAAACCATAAGTATAGCTAATGTAACATACACACATTGCAGTTATATCAGTATTTTGGCTTCCCTGGTAGTTCAGACAGTAAAGAATCTGCCTGCAATGCTGGAGACTTGGGTTCAAGCACTTAGTCGAGAAGATCCTCTGGAGAAGTGAATAGCTACCCACTCCAGTATTTTTTGCCTGGAGAATTTCTTTGACAAAGGAGTCTGAAAAAAAAAAAAAAAAGAGTGTGGCGGGCTACAGTCCACGGAGTCTCAAAGAGTCAGACACAACTGACTATTTAATATAGTAATTATATATGCTTCTATATCAGCAAATTGGAGATGAAAATAATGAATTTTTAAAAGTTTTAGAGAGCATTCTAAATTATGAAATGAAGGTTTTAGAAGGCACAAAATAAATTTATCTTTATAATTTGTTTCATGTTAATGCATTGAAAAATCTCACCATTTTCTTGTGAGAATTATACCCCATCACCAATATACATTTTTCTTTAACAATTTTAACTACACTTTGTTTTGGAGACAGTTATATGGGTTTTTCCTATTATAGCTATTTGTAAGACAGTTATCTCAAATATCAAGTGAAACTTAAGTATATTTTATGGTTTTCATTTAGTCTTTAAATGATCACTGAATGATCACTGGGACCACAGTGATGGCAAATGCACTTTACTCTTGTAGAATTTATGTTCTAATGGAAATTCACAACTCAGTACAACCCAGATACTGATAAGAGGACATCAAGATGAAAGAATAAGATAAAGTAAGTACCACAGTTACTCTAGAAGAGGTTTATGGAAATTGTGAGTGAAAAATAATATGTATGTTCTATAAGATTGAATAGTGCAAATCTGTCATTCAGTTCAGTTCAGTTGCTCAGTCGTGTCCAACTCTTTTCAACCCCATGAATTGCAGCACGCCAGGCCTCCCTGTCCACACCAATGGTCAGGAAAAACTCTTCTGTATAGCAGAAAATCATGTGCTGCAATACCTATAGAATTGTGCCCCATTTTATTATTTCTGTTGCCATTGTTTTATTTCTTCCTCAGCCTTGATTTTATTACATATTCACAGATTCACAATAAATATAATTTCAAAGTGATGATAAAGGAGCCATAAGGCAAGAAGCACTCATTGTTGTTCATTATTTATAATATTATGACACTACAGCCAAGAGGAGCTACCCCCATGACCAAGGGAGGGAGCAGGGGCTGCACTTTGCTGGAGCAGCCATGAAGAGATATCCCACGTCCAAGGTAACAGAAACACAAGTAAGATGTTAAGTGTTGCGAGAGGGCATCAGAGGACAGACACACTGAAACCATAATCACAGACAACTAGCCAATCTGATCACATGGACACAGCCTTGTATAACTCAATGAAACTAAGCCATGCCCTGTGGGGCCACCCAAGACAGACAAGTTATGGTGGAGAAGTTTGACAGAATGTGGTCCACTGGAGAAGGGAATGGAAAACCTCTTCAGTATTCTTGCCTTGAGAACCCCATGAATAGTATGAAAAGGCAAAAAAAAAAAAAAATAGGACACTGAAAGATGAACTCCCCAGGTCTGTAGGGGCCAAATATACTACTGGAGATCAGTGGAGAAATAATTCCAGAAAAAATAAAAGGATGGAGCCAAAGCTGGAACAACACCCAGTTGTGGATGAGACTGGTGATATAAGGAAGGTTTGATGATGTAAAGACCAATATTGCATAGGAACCTGGAATGTTAAGTCCATAAATCAAGGCAAATTGGAAGCGGTCAAACAGGAGATGGCAAGAGTGAACATCAACATTCTAGGAATCAGCGAACTAAAATGGACTGGAATGGGTGAATTTAACTCAGATGACCATTATATCTACTACTGTGGGCAGGAATCTCTTAGAAAAAATGGAGTAGCCATCATAGTCAACAAAAGAGTCCAAAATGCAGTACTTGGATGCAATTTCAAAAATGACAAAATGACTCTGTTCGTTTCTAAGGCAAATCATTCAATATCATGGTAATTCAAGTCTATACCCAGACCAGTAGCACTGAAGAAGCTGAAGTTGAATGGTTCTATAAAGACCTACAAGACCTTCTAGAATTAACACCCCCAAAAGATGTTTTTTTCATTATAGGGGACTGGAATGCAAAAGTGAGAAGTCAAGAAACACATGGAGCAACAGGCAAATTTGGCCTTGGTGTATGGAATGAAGCAGGGCAAAGGCTAATACAATTCTGCCAAGAGAACACACTGGTCATAGCAAACACCCTCTTCCAACAACAGAAGAGAAAACTCTACATATGGACATCACTAGATGGTTGACACTGAAATCAGACTGATTATATTCTTTGCAGCCAAAGATGGAGAAGCTGTATATAGTCAGCAAAAACAGGACTGAGAGTGGACTGTGGCTCAGATCATGAACTCCTTATTGCCAAATTCAGACTTAAATTGAATAAAGTGGAGAAAACCAATATACCACTCAGGTATGACCTAAATCAAATCCCTTATGACTATACAGTGGAAGTGAGAAATAGATTTAAGGGACTAGATTTGATAGACAGTGTGCCTGATGAACTATAGATGGAGATTCGTGACATTGTACGGGAATGAAGACCATCCCCAAGAAAAATAAATGCAAAAAGGCAAAATTGCTGTCTGAGGAGGCCATACAAATAGCTGTGAAAAGAAGAAAAGTGGAAAGCAAAGGAGGAAAGGAAGGATATACCCATTTGAATGCAGAATTCCAAAGAAAAGCAAGAAGAGATAAGAAAGCCATCCTAAGTGATCAATCCAAAGAAATAGAGGAAAACTACAGAATGGGAAAGACTAGAGATCTCTTCAAGAAAATTAGAGATACCAAAAGAATATTTCATGCAAATATGGGCTCAATAAAGGACATAAATTGCAGGGAGCTAACACAAGCAGAAGACATTAAGAAGAGGTGGCAAGAATACACGGAAGAACTGTACAAAAAAGATCTTCATGACCAAGATAATCATACATCATGAGAAACCCTGGGCTGGAAGAAGCACAAGCTGGAATCAAGATTGCTGTGAGAAATATCAATAACCTCAGATATGTAGATAAGACCAACCTCACGGGAGAAAGTGAAGAAGAACTAAAGAGACTCTTGATGATAGTGAAAGAGTAGAGTGAATAAGTTGGCTTAAAGCTCAACATTCAGAAAACTAAGATCATGGCATCCAGTCCCATCACTTCATGGCAAATAGATGGGGAAACAGTAGAAACAGTGACAAATTTTATTTGGGGGGGGGTGCTCCAAAATCACTGCAGATGGTGACTTGCAGCCATGAAATTAAAAGACACTTACTCCTTGGAAAGGAAGTTATGACCAGCCTAGACAGTATATTAAAAAGCAGAGGCATTACTTTTTCAACAAAGGTCCATCTAGTCAAGGCTATGATTTTGCCAGTGGTCATGTCTGGATGTGAGAGTTGGAATATTAAAAAAGCTGAATGCCAAAGAATCGATGCTTTGAACTGTGGTGTTGGAGAAGACTCTTGAAAGTCACTTAGACTGCAAGGAGATCCAACCAGTCCATCCTAAAGCTGTTCAGTCCTGGGTGTTTATTGGAAGGACTAATGTTGAAGCTGAAACTCCAATATTTTGGCCACCTGATGTGAAGAGATCAGTCTTTTGAAAAGACCCTGAATCCGGGAAAGATTGAGGGCAGGAGAAGAAGGGGACGATAGATGATTAGATGGTTGAATGGCATCACCGACTCTATGGACATGGGTTTGGGTAGACTCTGGGAGTTGGTGATGGACAGGGAGGCCTGGTGTGCTGTGGTTCATGGAGTCCCAAAGTGTCAGACATGGCTGAGAAACTGAACCAATGTGAACTCATAACTCATTCTTCAACTTGAAGAATAGCTCAACAACTTCAACTAAAAAAGTTAACTTTTGTTACAGTATAAACAGTGACTCGATAGTGATATCATATTACTTTTAATAATTTTAAAATGCTTATATCTTTCATGCATAAATACCTTTAAGGTTATAAGCTATATCAAATATATGTGTGTGTGTGTGTGTGTATACCTATATAGTAGGTATGGTCTTCTTTTCAGAGTTTTCTTATTTTGTCAGATGGGCTTAACCATGCATTTTTATTTCTCTCCATTAAGGACAGACATATTAAAAGAAAATACTATGTATATATACATATCATGCTGCATGCAAACATTTTTGTGTATATACATATTTTTATTTTGTTTTAATATTCCATGTTCTAGAAAGGATTTAAGTAGGTACTGAAGTGTAAAATATAAATTCACACTTTTATTTCCAGCTCAATTTCTTTTAAGTTGAATATACTGACATAATTTTGTGTGTGTCCACTTCTAGCTACCCAAAAAATATTTAAGGCATGTTTGTCACATGTGTGCAAAGTCACTTCAGTCATGTCAGATTCTTTGTGACTCTATGGACTGTAGCCCTCCAGGCTCCTCTGTGTACAGGATTTACCAGGCAAGAATACTGAAGTGGGTTGCAATTCCTACTCCAGGGTATCTTCCCTACCCAGGGTTAAATCCTGTGTCTCTTATGTCTCCTGCATGGTAGGCAGATCATATATATATATAAAACTATATCATATGGCTTGTGGAATCTTAGTCCCCCAATCAGGGATTGAACTCATGTCCTCAGCACTGAAAGAATGAAGTCCTAACTACTGGACTGCCAGAGATTTCCCCATTTACATAAATTTAAGTAAAAGAAAGACTGTTTACTGATAATTCATTTATTTTATGCTTTCACCTATGTCAGCTTTTTAATATGCCGTGAAACTATTGTTTCTCAAAATGTAAATGTATTAATAATGTGTCCCTTAGATATACTTCATTAGATCTTCTGAACCAGAAATCTCATGATATTGAGTCTCGAAACTAGCAGTATTACAATCTCCCTAGTGATTAATATAGGTAATTATTAAAAGAGTATTTTGTGAGATGTTATGCATATGCACTGCAAAAAAATAAATAAACAATGAAATTTATTAAGACTAACTATTCTGACAGGGCAAAAAGAATTACACTGACAGGTCTGAAACAAGGAGAAAAGACAACTTGACTATGTAACCAATATTTTAAATAAAATGTGACTCTACTATGTATCAGTTCAGTTCAATCTTTCAGTCGTGTCTGACTCTTTGTGACTCCATGAACCACAGCACACCAGGCCTCCCTGTCCATCACCAACTCCCCGAGTTCACCCAAACCCATGTCCATTGAATCGGTGATGCCATCCAACCACCTCATCTTCTGTCGTCCCTTTCTCCTCCTGCTTTCAATCTTTCCCAGCATCAGGGTCTTTTCAAATGAGTCAGCTCTTCATATCAGGTATGATTATATTAAACTAAGCCTTACTTTGTAATGACAATAAAAGATAAATAATTAAACACTATTACTTATATACATAGGCTACTGTTTATTTGAAGCACTGATGTAACAATATTTTTATTTTTACAAATAAAATTTAATCACAATAAAAATATATTTAATTATTGCTTATGTATATTTACTTTCACTTTTCACTTTCATGCATTGGAGAAGGAAATGGCAACCCACTCCAGTGTTCTTGCCTGGAGAATCTCAGGGATGGGGGAGACTGGTGGGCTGCCATTTATGGGGTCGCACAGAGACAACACGACTGAAACGACTTAGCAGCAGCAGCAGCATGTATATTTCATGTATATAAGCTATCTAAACACATATAATATGCAATACTTTAGGTGCTTTTCATGAATGATGTTCTCATCTTCTGTAACTTTGAAAGGGATTCCACAAACTTTCAGACCATAATATAATGTCTTCTGTACCTACCATACTCCCTTATGTATTGATGAAATAAAATACACTGGGAAATGACTAGTCATGACTTTCAAAGATTAACACTAAATAAAACTAAACTACTGTAACGAAAAGATTAAGGAAAAAAAATTTGCTAATATTTCTTCAGTTCAGTACAGTTCAGTTCAGTTACTCAGTCGTGTCCGACTCTGTGCAACTCCATGGACTGCCGCAGGTCAGGACTCACTGTTCATTACCAACTACCAGAGTTCACTCAAACCATGCCCATTGAGTCAGTGATGCCATCCCACAATCTCATCCTCTGTTGTCCCCTTCTCCTCTGCCTTCAATCTTTCCCAGCAAAGGGGTCTTTTCTAAAGAGTCAGCTCTTTACATCAGGTAGCCAAAGTATTGGTGCTTCAGCTTCAACATCAGTCCTTCCAATGAATATTCAGGACTGATTTCCTTTAGGATGGACTGGTTGGATTTTTTTTGCAGTCTAAGGGACTCTCAAGAGTCTTCCCTGACATCATAGTTCAAAAGCATCAATTCTTCAGCTCTCAGCTTTCTTTGTAGTCTAACTCTCCCACCCATACATGATTACTGGAAAAGCCACAGCCTTGGTTAGACTGAACTTTGTTGGCAAAGTATGTCTCTGCTTTTTAACACACTGTCCAGGTGAGTCATAACTTTTCTTCCAAGGAGCAAGTGTCTTTTAATTTAATGGCTGCAGTCACCATCTCCAAGGATTTGCTGCTACTACTGCTGCTGCTAAGTCACTTCAGTCGTGTCTGAGTCTGTGCGACCCCAGAGACGACAGTCCAACAAGCTCCCCAGTCCCTGAGATTCTCCAGGCAAGAACACTGGAGTGGGTTGCCATTTCCTTCTCCAATGCATGAAAGTGAAAAGTGAAAGTGAAATCGCTCAGTCATGTCAAACTCCTAGCAACCCCATGGACTGCAGTCTACCAGGCTCCTCCATCCATAGGATTTTCCAGGCAAGAGTACTGGAGTGGGTTGCCATTGCCTTCTAGCCCCACAAAATAAAGTCTGCCACTGTTTCCATTGTTTCCCCATTTACTTGCCATGAAGTGATGGGACCAGATGCCATGATCTTAGGTTTTTGAATTTTGAGCTTTAAGCCAACTTTTTCACTTTCCTGTTTCACTTTCATCAGGAGGCTCTTTAGTTCTTCTTTACTTTTTGCCATAAGGATGGTATCATCTGCATAACTGAGGTTACTGAAATTTCTCCCGGCAATCTCGATTCCAGCTTGTGCTTCATCCAGCCCAGCATTTTTATGATGTACTCTGCTTATAAGTTAAATAAGCAGGGTGACAATACACAACCTTGACATACTCCTTTCCCTATTTGGAACCAGTCTGTTGTTCTATGTCCAGTTCTAAACTGTTGCTTCTTGACTTGCAAACAGATTTCTCTAAAGGCAAGTAAGGTGGTCTGGTATTTCCATCTCTTTAAGAATTTTCTACATTTTGTTGTGATCCACACAGTCAAAGGCTTTGTTATAATCAGTAAAGCACAAATAAATGTTTTTCTGGAACTCTCTTGCTTTTTCAATGATCCACCAGATGTTGGCAGCTTGACTCTGATTCCTCTGCCTTTACTAAATTCAGCTTGAACATCTGGAAGCTCATGGTTCACGTACTGTTGAAGCCTGGCTTGGAGAATTTTGAGCATTACTTTGCTAATGTGTGAGATGACTGCAATTGTGCAGCAGTTTGAGCAGTCTTTGGCATTGCCTTTCTTTGGGATTGAATGCAAACTGACCTTTTCCAGCCCTGTGGTTACTGCTGAGTTTTCCAAACCCTATTTCAAATCCTAAAAGATGATGTTGTGAATGTGCTGCACTCAATATGCCAGCAAATTTGAAGTTTCTTATTTACTATTTAAGGGTGTAGAATTTGGTAATAAAATGTACTTTTCTAGAAGACATAATCCTATTTAAATAGTAATCTTAACTCAGGATTATATTAAGAATCACCACTACTTGATTCATATCTGATCTTTAGCTACAGTCAGAAAAAAGAAATCTATGAATGAAATAATGCATATATTTCTACAATGTACATATATTTGACATTTCATAATGAATCTGTTAGGTAGTTTATTCAATGTTTTGTTTTTTCCAACTATATTGATATTATAAACTTATAAGTTAAAAACAATCTATGAAAGAAGTCAACTGTTGAGTAATTCAGGAATATGCTAAGTTAATCTAAAATTGAGCAATTCTGAAGTTTAGGTACAAGAAACAAGCCAAATGTCAACACAGTAAAAAAGCAACATAGTTTTATTTTTTATTCAAATTTGACTTTGCTGATAAAAATAGCAATTTTCTTTGTAATCTTTATTTGTAGGGGGTGAAAGTTTCACCCCACAACTTTCAGTTGTGTTGAAAGTTTCATGTTAGTTAAGTATTAGAATTACATATTTGAGCTTGTTGCTAAGAAAAAAAAAACAGGTTTTGCAATGAAAATGTCAAAAGATATTTCATAAATATGGTCTATTCCTTGATAAATCCTATTTATAATTCATTCATTTTCAGTAATGAATGGAAAGTTGCCTTTAGCAATATTTATGCTTTTGTAGTACAAAACTCTTCTTCAAAGTGATATTCTACCAATAACAAGAAAACCTGTGTTTTTATTGTTGAAATTTTGAAATTCTCTTTACTCACTGAATAACAGATACTGTATTAAATCTCTTGATTGTGGGTCCTGCTACTGCTACTCCTATCCTTTCTTTGACTACTCCCATTGCTCCCCATGATTAGTCACAAGAAATTTAACATTTGTCTTTGGAAAGGGGAGCCCCCAAGAGTCTGAACCAGGACTTCAGACTTCGTTCATTCTAAATGGTTGATAGCAACACAATGATTTCCTTGCAAGTCCAGCTTTGAGGTTACCCTATTGGCTATCCAAAGAGACACAGAGAATCAACTTTATTTCTCAGTACTCTTCTCTCAGGGCTTAGACAGCTGGCAGGCCAGAACAGGCATTGAGAGGGAAGACCATCCATAGACACTGTCTCTTTTCTTTAATTTCTTAGACCAATGCAGGCTCAGATACCAGCAGAAGAAATGGAATCCTTTTGGACAAATGTCTAACCTTTAAATTCAGTTCAGTCACTCACTCATGTCTGACTCTTTGCAACACCATGGACTGCAATATGCCAGACCTCCCTGTCCATCACCAACTCCCGAAGGTTACTCAAATCCATTTCTATTGAGTCGGTGATGTTATCCAACCATCTCACCCTCTGTCATCCCCTTCTCCTCCTGCCTTCAATCTTTCCCAGCACCAGGATCTTTTCAAATGCATCTGTTCTTCGCATCAGGTGGCCAAAGTATTGGAGTTTCAGCTTCAGCAGCAGTCCTTCCAATGAATATTCAAGACTGATATCCTTTATGTTGGAAGGGACTCTCGAGAGTCTTCTCCAAAACCACAGTTGAAAAACATTCATTCTTTGGTGCGCAGTTTTCTTTATAGTCCAACTCTCACATCCATACGTGACTACTGGAAAAATCATAGCCTTGACTAGATGGACCTTTGTTGGCAAAGTAATGTCTCTGCTTTTTAATAAGCTAACTCTAGGGATTACTATTTATCTTTATTAAAATCTCTGACATATCTTGCTTGGACACAAATTCCTTATCCTTAGATCATTTAGTCTGTTACGATACAATCTTCACTTCCATTTTTTGTCACCTCTCTGTGTACTTCCTCACCTTTGAACTCACTCAAATCTGTATTAAGTATTTGTATTCAAATCTGCCTCTGCAACTGTATTATAAGCTTCCTGAGATAGATTACTTTCAAATCCGGCTTCAATAAAGTGTATAGTTCCTAGATGCTCAGCATATGTCTTGAATAAGTGGATCAATGAAATAATCGAATAATTTGTGGTATTAAGTGATTAGTATAATGTATCACTTTTAAATATTCAAGTTAGAAAAATTAACTACAAGTAAGTTACAAAACTGTTATTTTATGTGATGCTCATATTGACCAAGACATAAACATATGGATGTAATTTTGAAAGACATCATTCGTTATCAGGTTGTATGTGGAGTGATTCAACAACATGACAGGTGTTTCCCACTCTCTTTAGCTTCTTGTTGATTTCTATCAGTTAATGTGACATTCATAAAATAGAACACAATATCGAGGGACAGATCAAGGACAGAGGAGCAAATGTACCAGAAAAGAAGAATCTTGTTAATTAAACTGTATTTCCATCCTCCTTTTGCATAATTTGATTATACCATTTGATTATTTAGAAACTAACTTCTACATGAGAAAAATGATAATAATTTATAATAATATGAGATATTTTTATTTCTAATATGATCTACTTTTTTCACATTTTATCTTGCTTTAAATGGATTCCTAATGATTGAATCTATAGGAACCACAAATATATGAGATCATTTAATATTAAATTCTGGTTTTAGATATTTGCATATGTAAAATGCCCATTAACATTTACACAATATTTTATTTCTTGACAATTTTAATTAGTATGTTTAATGTTAGTATAATTTAACTAACATATGTGTGTGTGTGTGTGTCTGCATGTGCTGTAACCTTAGTTCTAAGCCTACATTAGATCATTACTGTTAACATCATAAACATTTCATTTTCAATTTTTAAGAATAAAATACCCCAAATAAAGTGAATACAATATTCTTTCCTACTCATTTTGAAAGTTTTATCGCATTTTGGGCAATATATATTCAATATTATCATAGTGGTCATAATTAATTTAAATAAGCTATTAATTAAAAAGAGACGGACATTAATATATGTTTTCTTTATTGCAAAGTCCTAACAAGCATTAATTTCAATTACTCTAGAGAGTCTTCAATGTATGTACACTAGTGTTCTAGTAGAGCAAATAGCAAATGTGTATGAGTGGAAAATTTCTGTAAAATATTGTGAGTACTGTAAAATGTATTTACTGAGCCAAAATGCCTTTGCATAAACTCTTCTGAGTCACTTGGTTAACAAGTTTTATTCTCTCCTAGATGTATCAAGATTTTGTCTGAACTTTGTAAGTACTAAAGAAAGCTTATTTATTTTGAAATATAATAGAAATATTTTTATTCCTGTCATGCATTTGCTTTTATAAGAAAGATTATATTAATTTCTGTTAGATGTACAGACATGCTTTTTAAATTTTTTTACAGTAATAGATAATATACCTTCTAACCAAAAATCTATCTTTTCATTTTACATTTTTGAAAACGTACTTATTCATTGCAAAATATAAAATCAATTATTTCAGTTCAAACCTTATTGATTTGAAATAGACATATTGACTTAGATTATTATATGTCAATTTTAGATGATATTATAATCACTTTGGGGCTTCTGCCTTGGCTCACTCAGTAAAGAATCAGCTTGCAATGCAGGAGACCCTGGTTCTATCCCTGGGTTGGGAAGATTCCCTAGAAGAGGAAATGGCAATCCACCACAATATTCTTACCTGGAAAATCCCATGTACAGAGGCGCCTGGTGGGCTACAGTCCATGGGGTCACAAAGAGTCAAACACAATTTAGCAACTAAACTACCACCAACTGCTTTATTCTATTCCCACAGAAGGTATAATATAGGCACACAAATTATCCACAGGTAGAACTTTTCTCCTGATCAGAGCAGCCATTTATGCTAGATGAAGTGACATTCAGATTTTGGAGCTACACTTGAACCTTACAATAATACTAATTACTAGAAATTTTTGGATGGTCTGTGGTCAATGAGTCAGAGTGGACTTAATGGAAGCAGAAGATAAATGCTGTTTTGATCTAAGTCCACTATGTTATGTTAATGCATATGTAATCATACTATGCTTATTTTCCCCATGTCCTGGGTGTATTATCATAATAAGTATTTTTACCAACTGAAAGAATACCCATAATGCCATCTTGCACAAAGATAATGATTATGATTATAGAGAAAGTCAAGTAGAAAGATTTGAAATCCCCACTCTCTCCCAAAATCCACAGTCCATGGGATTTTCCAGGCAGGAATACTGGCTGCCACTTCCTTCTCCAGGGGATCTTCTCCAACCCAGGGATCGAACCCGGGTCTCCTGCATTGCAGATGCTTTACTGTCTGAGCCACTGGGGAAGCCCCTCTCCCAAATAATAAGTAGCAAATCAATTCCAATGGTGTAACTTCAAGGGATTACAAGAATTAGTGTTATACTGAAAGATTGTAAAGATTCAAGATACTGATTCTTATCACATCCACATTTCCACTCTCCTAGGCATAGATTGCATTTGAGAATGGTAGTAGATTGTTTTAAGATTAATTACTTGTAAATAGTATTGTTTAGCATTAATTGTTAATCAAACAAAACAAAACATTTTTTTGATGTAAACTTACTGTCTGAGCAAATCAAAGAGTCCCTGGCAATCAGTTTGAGGTTATTAAGGTGGAAAATATTGTTATCTCTAGTCCAAGGAACATAAAATCTCCTAACAGGCTGACTTTTATCTAGAATATGCAAATACACATTTCCTATCTTGGAAGACTGCTGTGAAAGAAAGCTGAAGAATGTTCAGAGGGATAACTACTTAAAACAAGCTTAATTGTAGCATATTCTGTCCCACATAAATTATTTTACAGAAGTCTACTATGGATATGTTCATTGATCAAGTGTAAAGGGGACTCTAGCCACCCAAAGAGCCCAGCTTGCTTGACAGACTTGTGAACAAAGTAGGTAGAATGGTAAAAATGGAGACTGCACATGGGATAAAAAAACATGGATTCTCTAAACCAGGCTCAATCTAACCACTACTGCTTTTCAGTGCTGAAGTTGGCATTGGCCAACTTGAATAGTTGTTCAAGAAAACATCTCTATGTTGCTATAAACCAGAGTGGACAAGCCAGACTTCAGGTGGCAAATTTATTACACTTAACTTTTTCCTTCATTGAAGAACTGGTAATATGTTGTCACAGAAAGAAATAATGTGTTTGGATTGGTCTTCCTTATCTACTATTATTACAAATGTTTACTTCTCCAAACAAAATTTCCCAAATCTGAGTAGTGTGGCATCAGTTGGGGTGGCTTTTTTTTTTTTTTCACATTCTTTTTTCTAGTTGACCTTCAGTTTATCTCTCTTGGCACAATGGTAAAGAATCCACCTGCCAATGCAGAAGATACAAGAAATGTGTGTTCTGTCCCAGGGTTGGGAAAGATTCTCTGCAGTAGGAAATAGTAACCCACTCTAGTATTCTTACCTGGAGAATTCCATGGGCAGAGGAACCTGGCAGGCTAGTCTATGATGATGCAAAGAGCTGGACATGACTGAGGGACTAAGCATGCAATATCTCTCTCTCTTTCTCTATCCATGTAATATCTGTCCTCCAGATTCTGTCTACATCCCTTGGACTTTTCATAGTGTAACAGTTTCTGAGTCTTCTTAAAAAGTGGCCTATTCCCAAATTAACTGTTCCACTATTCCAAAAGCAAGCACTCCACAGATTCTGAGCAGAGACTGCAAGACTTATTATGACCAAGGCTCAACAGTCCAAAAGTGATTCTATTGGCTCAATCAAGTCACTAATGTTATCTTGATCCAAGAAGAGGAAGGAAATAGACATCTCTTCTCAATGACAGAGTGGTACCTACATATCAAAAGGGAAGAAATTGTTTGAATCTGTCTTAAAGATGAGCCACTATAGTTGTGTTTGTTTGCTTTTGCTAATCATAGTATATATTATTCAGGGAAATAAGATTATTTCTACAAAATAAAGTGATGTAGAAAAAGAAATAGAATCTGCATATTTCCTTAGGATATATTGTCATGTCTATAGGAAAATGTATTTTTTTAATTTAATTATTTTATATAGGCATTTAGTTGATTTATTGATACATGTGTGTTAGTTTCAAGGGTACAAGAAAGTGATTCAGTTACATGTCTACATATATTCATTCTTTTTCATATTCTTTTCCCATATATGCTATTAGGTTGTTATAGAATATTGAGTAGTGTTCCCTAAGCTATAGGGTAGGTCCTTGTGGATTATAGAAAAATGTTCATAAAAGGTTACTCTAACACTGTACAAATTAAACCAGTAAATACTTACAATTGATGAAAAGTGAAAGTAGGTGAATAAAATAACTTCATTTTTTTCTCTTAATGTTTTTGTCTATATACTGTTAAATACCATGATATAGTACAAGAACCAAAATCAAAGGGGAAAACAATATCACTTATAGTTCCTGAACTTGGGTCTGAATACAGCAAGAGATAAATATTTACATATCTTTTGTTCGGCTGATTGTCTTCCTCCTTTTCTTCCTTCTTTTTCTATCCCTTCCTCTTTCCTTCCCTCCTGCCTCCTTTCCTCCCTTGCTCTCTACCTTCCTTCCTTATTTCCTATCTCCTCTTTGGAAAAGGAATAAATTTTTAATCAGTCATATGAGAGCTGGCCTCTCTGATGGCTCAGTTTGTAAAGAATCCACTTGCAATATAGCATACCCCGGTTCGATCCCTGGATTTGGAAGATCCCCTGGAGAAGGGAAAGGTTACCCACTCTAGTATTCTGGCCTGGAGAATTCCATGGACTGTATAGTCCATGGGGTCGCAAAGAGTAGGACACAACTGAACGACTTTCACTTTCATTTCACTGGCTTTATGAACTTCACCGTCTTCATTTTATAAGGGTTAGTTGAACAGTTACCATTGCATTTTATTAGGAACATATTTTGTTTGCTTTTTAAATTGGAACTGCAATCAGGAAAAATTGTTTACATTGATCGTGACATCCCAAATATGGAATATAGTGAATTTTGACTTGTTTAGGTGTTAAGCAATGTAACCCCCTTCTTATACATTGGAACTTTTTACCATTGCATGAGTTTTTGCCAGTCAGGTATGCTTATTTGGAACTTTTATCTGACCTAGTGTTTAAAATAATCAAGAGTCAAAGATCTACTTCAGCAAGGACAGCAACAGTAGCCATCAGGTTTGAGAGGTATCTATATAAGTGTGCTAACACAGGCAACTGATGCTTGGCAACATTAGGTATAGTAGTGGTACAAGCTGAGACAATTTATATGAACATGTAGCAAGATGATCCTTACAGAATACTTCTGTGGCATGATTCAGACATTAACACTTATTATCTAGATTCCCTTTTTCCTTCCCCAAAATTGGTCCTCCTCTTTTACTGGTGAATTTATGAGCTACCCAGTAAATTCTCTTATTGCTTAAATTGGTCAGAATACACTTCTGAGAATCTTGTCTTATAAATATATATTCACAAAGACCTATTTTTTAAGTATATTTTGCATGAAAGATATAGAGTAAATGTGTATTGAAAACTGTAATTTATTTTAAAATATTTTCTACATAAATGTCATAGGTAGTCACCTCGCACAAAATATGAAATCCATAATATGCATACTCCATTAAAAAGTAAGTATTACAAATCTACCTTAGAACAGTATAAAAATATCAATTTTCTATGAAATAGAAGTGAGCACTCATTTCCCTGTTGTGGAGAAAACAGATATTCATTGGCATATTCTGTGAAAGAAATGCAGGAGTTTCACAGAATAACAAATAAGTATTGATCTGTAGCAGTATTAAGAAGAATGGAAACTTAGGTATTACAATAGCATTGCTTTACTCTGTAGTATTGGCTTTATATTTAGTCATAAAAAATAAAATACCTCTAAGTTGTCATTTTCTTACTATTTAAAGGTAACTATATCTACCAAACACTCATACACACAAATTGGTAAAGATGTACCTTCAGAAAATGCAGTATTTTAAATGTTTTATAAGTACTTGGTGTAAGTATGATAACTTATATTGGTAATTTCATTCCTATAGATTACAGAAAGGATGCTACATGTTTGGATTATGTTGACTGGAAATAAATATTTTTAATCCTATTTAAGCTATAAAAATTGTACTTATTATAATATAAAAACAACATAGAAAATTTAAAGCTGTAAATAAAATACCTCAACCACTAAATGTATTACTATTTTTTCAATCACAAATTCTGTTTGTAAAAATGTCATATACTTTTATACTTATTTGCCACCCAAAATGTCTAAGACAATACTTTACACATTGTGGTGGTCAAAACATTGCTACAGTAAATAATAGAGTCTTGTGAACTTGATATAAAATTATTTATTAAGAGAATAATCTAAGGAGAATATATCATGCTTTTCAACAAGTTAGAATAAAACCTTTGTAAAATAAACGTCAGTTAGTTCAGTCACTCAGTCATGTATGACTCTTTGCAAACCCATGGACTGCAGAATGCCAGGCTCCCTGTCCATCATCAACTCCCAGAGCTTTCTCAAACCCATGTCCATCCAGTCGGTGATGCCATCCAACCAACTCATCCACTGCCGTCCCCTTCTCCTCCTGCCTTCAATCTTTCCCAGCATCAGAGTCTCTTCCAACGAGTCAGTTCTTCGCATCAGAGGGCCAAAGTATTGGAGTTTCAGCTTCAGCATCAGTCCTTCCAATGAATATTCAGGACTGATCTCCTTTAGAATGGACTAGTTGGATCTCCTTACAGTCCAAACGACTCTTAAGAGTCTTCTCCAACACCACAGTTCAAAAGCATCAATTTTTCAGTGCTCGGCTTTCTTTGTAGTCCAACTCTCACATCCATACTTGACTACCGGAAAATCCGTTGCTTTGACTAGAGGGACCTTTGTTGTTCATCTTTTTAATATTATGTCTAGGTTGGTCATAGCTTTTCTTCCAAGGAGGAAGCGTTTTTTAATTTTTTGAAAAACTTGATGGTGCACATATTTATAACTACTCTTTTATTGTATTTTTATACTAGAATTTGTCTTTGATCAGAATTTAAAAAGATGTCAAGGCTTTAAAATATCATATTTATTACAATATTGCAAATTCAACTTACTGGGTTTGTATTCATTTAATTTTGGGAGATACACAATAATGTTTATGATAGGGTATTATTTGGGCCACTTTATCCTCCAAGAGACTATATAACTCCTTTTTTGGACCATGTTGCCAAATTGTTTATAATCTCAGACTGGAGTAATTGTTCCTCTAGTCAGGCTTCATATTTGGTGAGTTCTGCTGAAATATATGCAACATATTTTTATGTACTGGCAACTGGCCTATGAGTTACTGGACAACAAGAAATGTAGTTCTATCTACTTGAACATTCAGCATCTGTACTAGAATCTGGTATAATACAGTATCTTATTGTGCATCTATAAACGTATCAGTCAATCAAGGAGTGCTACCATTTTATAAAGTTAGAGCTTCTTTCTTTCTTTTTCTTTCACTATTAGTGACCCAGTAAAGTAGCATGATTTCTGATCCAGTAGTTTCAGTGCTTTATGATGAATGAATAATTACCCACTATTAGAATGTAAGAAGGATAGCCTAGACTAATTTTTCTTTTTTTTCACATTCAATAACTTTTCATAACACAAGTTAATATTGATAGATAAAGGCAATCATGTGTAATGAGAAGCATGATTACAGTTTGTTAGGAAAGTGAAAGTGAAGTAGCTCAGTCGTGTCAGACTCTTTGCGACCCTATGGAATGTAGCCCACCAGGCTCCTCATCTGTGGGATTCTCCAGGCAAGAATACTGGAGTGGGTTGCCATTTCCTTCTCCAGGGGATCTTCCCAACCCAGGGATTGAACCCAGGTCTCCCTCATTGCAGGCAGAGGCTTTAACCTCTGAGCCACCAGGGAATCCCATGTTATAGATGAACATTATATATTTCTACTTTACTAGTAACTTTATTTCAGCTACCCTATGTTCTTAGCTCTAGCAGAGCATGTAGATAAGAGTTTAAAATATTCTCTACTATGTTTATTTTAATTAGTTGATTAAAATCCATAGTGACATTGGAATTTCAATCTATGTAGTTATTTTATTGACATGAAGTGATTTCTGTAGGATATTTTATGCCTTTGGAACTTTGTGAGTACCATGACTATATCATACAATAAATTTATTAAATAGCAACAATGTGCCAGATACTGAGCACTCCACAAATAATAACATATTTAATCAATTAAAAATACTATTATCCTGACTATTCTTTCTGTTTACATATTAAGGAACTAGAGCACAGAAATCACAATGCTAGAAAATGTTAAATCTAGAGTATACAAGGCAATCTAACTCTAGAGTTAATATCTGTAATCACTACTGTCAAATGCTGAAATAGAACATCTCTATTGGGTAGATTTGGAAAAATGAGTTTTCATGATTTTGCCTTACCTGTCCATAATATAAATAATATTGTCTTCAAGAACTAAAATTATGATGTTTCATGTGATCCTTAGTTTTCTTTGTCTTTGTCCCATTACCTTCTCCTCTCCACCAGACGTCACATGTGTCACCTCAGAACAAAGGTCTTCCTAGGTAGACCCAGTCGCTCATGATGGACAAGGAGTCTGGGCTTTCCAGGTATTTCAAGTGGTAAAGAATCTGCCTACTAATGAAAGAGACACAGGCAGGAGTTGTGTGTTCGAACCCTGGGTCATGAAGATTCCCTGAAGGAGAAAATGGTAACCCACTGTAGTATTCTTTCCTGGAAAATCCAGGAGTATTACGAGTATAGTTCATGGAGTTGCAAAGAGTCAGACATGACTGAGAACACACACTCACACATGCTCACACATACTGTGTTTATGTAGCAGGAAAAGAATCATTTCCCAGATCTAGATGTTTTACTTATCTTGGAGATTTATATGTAAGAACTTTTCTTCCTGCCAAGAATATTTTCCTCCAGTTGTTGTTCAGTCACTAAGTCATGCCCAACTCTTCGTGACCCCATGGAATGTAGCACACCAAACTGCTCTGTCCTCCCCTGGAGTTTGCTCAAATTCATGTTCATTGAGTCAGTGATGCTATCTAACCATCTCATCTTATGCCACGCTCTTCTCCTTTTGCTTTCAATCTTTCCCAGCATCAGGGTCTTTTCCAATGAGTCAACTCTTCATATCAGGTGGCCAAGCATTGGAGCAGCTTCAGCATCAGGTCCTTCCAATGAATATTCAGGGTTGATTTCCTTTAGTATTGACTAGTTTGATCCCCTTGCAATCCAACCGACTCTCAAGAGATTACTCCAACATCACAATTGGAAAGCATCTATTCTTTGGCACTCAGCCTACTCTATGGTCCCACTCTCACATCTGTACATGACTAATGGAAAAATTATACCTTTGACTATATGGACCTTTGTCAGCAAAGTGATGTCTTTACTTTTTAACATACTATCTAGATTTGTCATAGCTCCTTCCAGGGAGCAAACATCTTTTAATTCTGTGGCTACAGTCACTGTCCACAGTGATTTTAAAAACCAAGAAAATAAATCCTGTCATTGCTTCCACTTTTTCCCTTTCTATTTGCCATGAAGTGATGGAGCAGGCTGCCATTATCTTTGTTTTTTGAATGTCCAGTTTTAAGCCAGCTTTTTCACTCTCTTCTTTCAATCCCATCAAGAAGCCCTTTAGTTCCTCCTCACTTTCTGCCATTAGAGTGCTATCATCTGCATATGTGTGGTTGTTATTTCTCCCAGCGATCTTGATTCCACCTTGTAATTCATCCATCCCAGTAATTCAAATGATGTACTCTGCATAGACATTATTAATAAATAAGCAGGATGACAATATACATTTAATCATGATGTATAAGACTTGCAAACCTGGGCAAGAAGGATATCAAGACTTGATAAAGACTTGCAAACATGAGTGAGAGGGATATCAGGATCTGAAACACTCAATCAGCCTGAAGACAAAATAGATGCACATATAACATAGTTGCTATTTTTATTTTCACAAATCTCTTTTTAAAATTGCCTTTAGTTATCTTTCAAGGGCAAATAAAATAAAATAAAATTAAAGAAACAAATTCCTGAGTATACCTCAACAATTGAGTGACCGATGAGTTGGAAGAAAATCTTTGTTGTACTGATAAATATACATCTAAAAGAGTTCAATTAAAAGTAAAATATACATGTTTTCTGAACCTACTGACCTTCAAAAATAAAAAAGCAAAAGGTTATACAAAATTCAAAAGTGAACTCATCTTTTATTTTCCAAGATTTAAATGTAATATTATTTTACATATTATATTACAAAGTTCCCCCAAAGGAAAAAAAAAATACATTGTGAAGTAATTAAATGTTTCATTTTCTTCCTGACAGATTAAGATTCAAACCTAGATGTTGAGTCTTTTTCTTTAGAAATCTATGATTCATACAGTGTAAGAAAATTAATGAGCATAAATATATAATATTATGTACTATTATACTAATAGCAGCCATGAATTACTACATGTTAGGTGATCCACAAATATATAAATAATACTATAATATTTGGAAAGTGAACATTTCCATTATCAACACATTCAAATATTTTAAGGCATGTTTTGCTCAGATAAACTACTTCAATGTACACCCGAGACAGATTCATGTCAATGTATGGCAAAACCAATACAGTATTGTAAAGTAAAATAAAGTAAAAATTAAAATTTAAAAAAAAGTTATTGTCCATGTTCTTTGTTAGAGAATTACTATCTATTCATTTGCTAAGATTTCCAACTTTTTGTGATTTTCCAATGCCTTGTTATAGCTTCATAATAATAATTTTGTAACTACAGACATGCTTACACACCTTTGCTGCATGTCAAAAACATACTTAAATACGTATAGACACCATGAAAAAGCTCTCTTCACACCATTCATCAGAAGTATAAGAAGTACAAGCAAGAAATCATTTTCAGTTCACTTAACAATACCTCTTTACAACAAGCTCTCCAGGGCTCACAAGACAGTATGGTATGTCTTCATCTAACATCACTCATTCTGAAATGGGTTTTGTAGCTAATGAAAACTAATGAGTAAATAAAATTCTCCGTTTAGAGATAAATGTGATGAACAATAAAAATCAGTTCTCCAATATTATAGCTTAGAGACAGTGAATTGATGATTCTTTAATTCTTATTCAGACTGCAAACATACACCCAAACATAGAAGGGAGTGTTATATTAAGAATAAGGTAAAACAATGTGTATAGGAATTCTCTTTTTGTAAGATTCACTGATTTCATTGGAAGTGGCGCTGCTGCTGCTGCTGCTAAGTCGCGTCAGTTGTGTCTGACTCGATGCAAGCCCATAGACGGCCGCCCACCAGGCACCCCCGTCCCTGGGATTCTCCAGGCAAGAACACTGGAGTGGGTTGCCATTTCCTTCTCCAACGCATGAAAGTGAGAAGTGAAAGTGAAGTCGCTCAGTCGTGTCCGACTGTTTGCGACCGCATGGACTGTAGCCCACCAGGCTCCTCCCTCCATGGGATTCTCCAGGCAAGAGTACTGGAGTGGGTTGCCATTGCCTTCTCCCATTGGAAGTGGACTGCTCCTTTAATAATAATAATAACAATGGGAATTAACCTGCTATGTTGTCTTTCCAGGTTGATAAAATTGAAATATTAAAAAAAAAAAAGGATAAACACTAGAAGTTAAACATTAACTGAAATAGAAAATAAAACATATTAAACTCACTTTGCAGTAACAGAAGAGATAATTTATATAGTGAATATAAATTAACTACAGTATAGACTACTATGTAAAAGAATAAGTAAAAGATATAATTAGTTTAAAATATACTTAAATAGCTAGGGCTTTCCTGATAGCTCAGTTGGTAAAGAAGTCACCTGCAATGCAGCATTGAACCTGGGTTCGATCCCTGGATTTGGAAGATCCCTTGGAGAAAGGAAAGGCTACTCGTCTTAATATTCTGGCCTGGCAATTATGGGGTTGCAAAGAATAGGACACGATTGAGCAACTTTCACTTTCTTCACATTCACTTCCTTCACATACTTAAATATCTACATGGTGCAAAGGAATGCAAATAGAAAAAAATACTAGAAACGAGTTTTAAATAATGACCAAATGCCTGCCTATATGATAAGCTAACAAATATGAATTAAATTAAATAAATAGACATTTTTACAAGAAAAAAATACTTCTATGCAAACAAATCCAGACAGCACAAAGTTAATTTTTTCTTATGAAAATATCCTTATACCTCCACTTTCTATAATATGGTTGAAAATAGTGGAATTATCATGTTGTAGCTTTGTTGAAGATAAGAGTTACTTTTAACCAACTAGGATTTTTACCTGTGGGCCTCCCAGGTGGTGCTAGTGGTAAAGAACTTGCTTACCAATGCAGGAGGGATAAGAGTCAAAGGTTAGATCTCTGGGTAGGGAAATTCCCCTGGAGGAGGGCATGGCAATCCACTCTAGTATTCTTGCTTAGAGAATCCCATGGTAAGAGTAGCATGGTGTACTATGGTCCATATGGTTGCAAAGAGTCAGCCATGACTGAAGTGACTTAGCACATTTTGAGCAAACTAGTTTGACAGTTTAGGTCCTAGGTGATATTTAATTTGAAAGCAAGAATTTTCTTGCTACATTGGACAATTGTTTTGCTTTTCTCAGAAGAAAAAAAAAAGATATAATCATTTTATTTTTTTTATTTTTTTTTGATATAATCATTTTAGAAACTAAAAATCTGAAGTATAATCACAGTTAAATAGAAAACTAAATTATCCTTTAAACTCCTTGTTGACTTTTGGGATTCCTCCTCTATGTTATCTCTTTCCTAAAGGAATTATTAAAGATTCTAGAAAATTAATTATACAAATGCAAACAAATAAAAAGTCTGAGAGTGTGACTTATAAATGTTGCCATTACAGTTGAACAAAATCACCAAGCTTTGCTGCTGTTGCTGCTAAGTCACTTCAGTTGTGTCCGACTCTTAGCAACCCCACAGACTGCAGCCCACCAGGCTCCTCCGTCCATGGGATTTTCCAGGCAAGAGTACTGGAGTGGGGTGCCATTGCCTTCTCCCACCAAGCTTTAGGACTCAGTAAAAAGAATAGAATACTCTTAATATCATCAGCAACTTCTTGGGACCTCAGAAAATAGCTCAAGGAAGGTGACTTTCAGAGGAAATCTCTAAAGATGAGAGACAAGTGGTGCCAGTAGGCAAAGTTGAGGGCCAATTTTTTTCTCCACATCCAGGGATGGAGGTTGCTGCAATAAATAAAATACTAATAATCATTGAAAATTGGAGAAATAGCTTAAAGTAGCAACAATAATTTAAGCTCATCAATTATTTGATCAAATATTCACTTATTGAATATGTTAATTGAACATTTACTATGTTTGTGGCATTTTGCTATTCCCTAAATATACAAAAATTAATACATTAAAATAGGTCTCTGCCTTTCTGAAGAGTGAATACTGTAACAGGGAAGACAAATAATAATGCAGCCTCTAATTCCATTACTCATTTTTTCCTTGAATTTTAAAATTTTCCCCCACAATTCTCTCTTCCACAGAATAGTCATTAAAAGTGATATCTGCTCTTTTAGTTTAGGACATTCTATTATCATTCTCCTATGAAAGGAAAAAAAAGTCTAAACACCCAATCCCCGTTTAAAAGCATCCTGTAATGATTGTTTTCATTTTCAAGGAATGTGCTATTAACCCAATCTAAAAAACCCAACCCCTTCTCTCATTTCAGTTCTTCTTGACCCCCATTTAAGCTGGTAAGTATTTTCCAGTTATTCTTTGACAGGGGTTCTTCATCTGGGAATTATATTTATCCAAGGGAAAAAGTGTAGTATTTTAGGTTGTCACAATGACTGGAGAGAGGTCTCACTGTTGGCATGGGCTGGGAGTTGATAAAACTAAATGGTTTGCAATATAGGTCAGTTAAACCAACAAAGAATTGTTCTTCCCCCAAACCCAATAGCACCCACCTGGAGAATCATGTGCAATTTGCACTTCTTAATGTTTTCCACTTTGTTCTCCCTAAAACATAATCCTTCCAAGTGCTCCACTTTCTAGAAATATTTCTTCCTCTTTCTGCAGCACAACATCAACATATCAAGATTGTCCCAATTTTAAGGCAAAAAAATGTTTCCTATGACTTTCTCCTTGCTTTAAATAACAACACTTGAATTGGGAAGGTGAGAAGAGCTTACAAATTTCCAGTATTATGTTCACAGATCATTCTGTTACACCTCACTACTTCTGCTATATTTAAATTTTAGAGCTGAAGAATGCAAGGTGAGATATTATTGGTAAAGGATACCATTTAGTTGTAGGTGTGTCTCTAAGTTGCTGGCTAGGAAGGTCAGACTTAAACTATGCAATTACTGAAGCAAGGAAATTCTCAGAGTAGATTGCTATTTAAGTCTACTAATTTCAAGAATGATGAATGGTAAAACTACAGCTATTACAACTACTACTAGATAGAGAAAGAGAGTGAGGGAAAAGTACATAGAAACTGATGGTACTACTAGGAGAATGACACTAATCCAAGCTTGTTGTTTACGAGCTCCTTTACAAACAAACAAAAGACAGTTGTAGAACAAGAAAAATTGTTTGACACAGCACAACTCCCCAGGATTGGAAAAAGGACAATGACCACTGAAGAAAGTCATGAAATTTGTCCTTCCTTTTAGTTTATAACAAACACTCTTAGAGTCTCAAATTAGGTGAGTGAATGTCAACCTTCCATAAATTAGTAAGATTAACTAGGAGTAAGAAATGTAATGAAAGAACTTACAAAGACATAAGTAGTTTGACTCTCCTCCTTAAGACGCTACATGGGACCTGGAGTCTCATAACAATATAAGTTGTAATCAAGTTAGAATCCCTTTAATCTGGACACTGATAAAGATAAGTGTTTAGAAGTTAACAACTGTGAGTGTTTTTCCTCAATGTCTTAAATGCAAAGGTCTCCTTAAACAGGAGTTATTTTATCTACATTTTACAGACATGGAAACTTAGAATGGTGTTGGACAGGATGAAATACATTGCCAGGTGCCTTTGGTCCCTAGGTATATCAAAATATGTCATTTCATTTAATAGCTAAATATACACAGCATGGGTTCCTGCAGTTCATGCAGATGTGAGTAGCCTCAAGCATTTAGAAATTTCTGCAATCAGCTGTGCCATGAAGGTCTATCAGAAACAGAATAATAGTCTTCAAAGGAACTCACTTTTGCAATACAATCATTGAAGAGGACCTTATCCTTCATCTCTCCATTAACTCTTTTCACACCACACTTACTTTATGCTTAATCAACTGTCTTGCAAAATAACTTTGAATGACATATTTTATAAGTACAGTACAGAAGAAGGTACAGTCAGAATGACTACAGTAAAAGTACCATAATAAATATTTATGTCTCACATTTATTTAATTTAATATTCTACAAATAAAGCTTGTGTCTGTTAAGAGTTACAGAACAGAGCAAGGCTAAATAAACTATTTCTTTAATTTATCTAGAATCATTTTTTTCTACTTTATTTTGATAAAAATGCATTTGGCTATGGAAAATGTATGTGTTTCTATGTTTAACTATACACTGGATGGTTCTACTGAAAGCTGAAAACATTTATACCTACACAGTTTACTTCCTGTCTACTTTAACAGCAGAGAGTAGCCACCCCGCGTCCGAGGCCAGGGATGGTGGCTGGGAGGATCCACCCCATGTCCAAGGAGCAGTGGCTGTGCGCGCACAAGAGGGCCTAGAGGAGCTATCCCATGTTGAAGGTCAGGAAGGGCTGCAGTGAGGAGATAACCCTCATCCAAGGTAAGGAGCAGCAGTTGCGCTTTGTTGGAGCAGCCATGAAGAGATACCCCATGCCCAGGGTAAGAGAAATTCAAGTAAGATGGTAGGTGTTATAAGAGGGCATCAGAGGGCAGACACACTGAAACCTTACTCACAGAAAACTAGTCAATCTAACCACACTAGGACCACAGCCTTGTCTAACTCAATGAAACTAAGCTATGCCTGCCGGGTAACCCAAGATGGGCAGGTCATGGTGGAGAGGTCTGACAGAATGTGGTCCACTGGAGAAGAGAATGGCAAGCCACTTCAGTATGCTTGTCTTGAGAACCCCATGAACAGTATGAAAAGACAAAATGATAGGATACCGAAAGAAGAACTCTCCAGGTCATTCGGTGCCCAATATGCTACTGGAGATCAGTGGAGAAATAACTCCGGAAATAATGAAGGGATGGAGCCAAAGCAAAAACAATACCCAGCTGTGGATGTGACTGGTGATAGAAGCAAGGTCTAGTGCTTAAAGAGCAATATTGCATAGGAACCTGGAATGTCAGGTCCATGAATCAAGGCAAATTCATTTCAGTTCAGTCGCACAGTTGTGTCCGACTCTTTGCGACCCCATGAATCGCAGTACGCCAGACCTCCCTGTCCATTACCAACTACCGGAGTTCACTCAGACTCACATCCATTGAGTCCATGATGCCATCCAGCCATCTCATCCTCGGTCGTCCGCTTCTCCTCCTGCCCCCAATCCCTCCCAGCATGAGGGTCTTTTCCAATGAGTCAACTCTTCGCATAAGGTGCCCAAAGTACTGGAGCTTCAGTTTTAGCATCATTCCTTCCAAAGAAATCCCAGGGCTGATCTCCTCAGAATGGACTGCTTGGAACTCCTTGCAGTCCAAGGGACTCTCAAGAGTCTTCTCCAACACCACAGTTCAAAAGCATCAATTCTTCTGCGCTCAGCCTTCTTCACAGTCCAACTCTCACATCCATACATGACCACAGAAAAAACCATAGCCTTGACTAGACGGACCTTAGTCGGCAAACTAATGTCTCTGCTTTTGAATATACTATCTAGGTTGGTCATAACTTTTCTTCCAAGGAGTAAGCGTCTTTTAATTTCACGACTGCAGTCACCATCTGCAGTGATTTTGGAGCCCAAAAAAACAAAGTCTGACACTGTTTCCACTGTTTCCCCATTTATTTCCCATGAAGTGATGGGGCCAAATGCCATGATCTTCATTTTCTGAATGTTGAGCTTTAAGCCAACTTTTACACTCTCCTCTTTCACTTTCAACAAGAGTCTTTTTAGCTCCTCCTCACTTTCTGCCATAAGGGTGATGTCATCTGTATATCTGAGGTCATTGATATTTCTCCTGGCAATCTTAATTCCAGCTTGTGTTTCTTCCAGTCCAGCATTTCTCATGATGTACTCTGCATATAAGTTAAATAAGCAGGGTGACAATATACAGCCTTGACGTACTCCTTTTCCTATTTGGAACCAGTCTGTTGTTCCATGTCCAGTTCTAACTGTTGCTTCCTGACCTGCATACAGATTTCTCAAGAGGCAGGTCAGGTGGTCTGGTATTCCCATCTCTTTCAGAATTTTCCACAGTTTATTGTGATGCACACAGTCAAAGGCTTTGGCATAGTCAATAAAGCAGAAATAGATGTTTTTCTGGAACTCTCTCGCTTTTTCCATGATCCAGCAGATGTTGGCAATTTGATCTCTGGTTCCTCTGCCTTTTCTAAAACCAGCTTGAACATCAGGGAGTTCACGGTTCACATATTGCTGAAGTCTGGCTTGGAGAATTTTGAGCATTACTTTACTAGCATGTGAGATGAGTGCAACTGTGCGGTAGTTTGAGCATTTTTTGGCATTGCCTTTCTTTGGAATTGGGATGAAAACTGACCTTTTCCAGTCCTGTGGCCACTACTGAGTTTTCCAGATTTGCTGGCAATTTGAGTGCAGCACTTTCACAGCATCATCTTTCAGGATTTAAAACAGCTCAACTGGAATTCCATCACCTCCACTAGCTTTGGAAGTGGTCAAATAAGAGATGACAAGAGTGGACATCGACATTCTAGGAATCAGCGAACTAAAATGGACTGGAATGGGTGAATTTAACTTAGATGACCATTATATCTACTACTGTGGGCAGGAATTCCTCAGAAGAAATGGAATAGCCATCATGGTCAACAAACGAGTCCAAAATGCAGTACTTGGATGCAATCTCAAAAACGACAGAATGATCTCTGTTCATTTGCAAGGCAAATCATTCAGTACCACGGTAATCCAAGTCTATGCCCCAACCAGTAACGCTGAAGAAGCTGAAGTTGAAAAGTTCTATGAAGACCTACAAGACCTTGTAAAATTAACACCACAAAAAGATGTCCTTTTCATTATAGGGGACTGGAATGCAAAAGTAAGAAGTCAAGAAACACATGGAGTAACAGGAAAATTTAGCCTTGGTATATAGAATGAAGCAGGGCAAAGACTAATAGAGTTTTGCCAAGAAAATGCACTACTCATAGCAAACACCCTCTTCCAACAACACAAGAGAAGACTCTACACATGGACATCACCAGATGGTCAACACCGAAATCAGATTGATTATATTCTTTGTAGCCAAAGATGGAGAAGCTCTATACAGTCAACAAAAACAATGCCAGGAGCTGACTGTGTCTCAGATCATGAACTTCTTATTACCAAATTCAGACTTAAATTGAAGAAAGTAGAGAAACCAATAGACCATTCAGGTATGACCTAAATCAAATCCCTTATGATTACACAGTGGAAGTGATTAATATATTTAAAGGCCTAAATCTGATAGATAGAGTACCTGATGAACTATGAAATAAAATTTCATACACTGTACAAGAGACAGGAATCAAGACCATTCCCATGGAAAAGAAATTCAAAAAAGCAAACTGGATGTCTGGGAAGGCCTTATAAATAGCTGTGAAAAGAAGAGAATCAAAAAGCAAAGGAGAAAAGGAAGATATAAGCATCTGAATACAGAGTTCCAAAGAATAGCAAGGAGAGATAAGAAAACCTTCAATGATCAATTCAAAGAAATAGAGGACAAGAACAGAATGGGAAAGACTAGAGATCACTTCAAGAAAATTAGAGATACCAAGGAAAAATTTCATGCAAAGCTGGGCTCAATAAAGGACAGTAATGGTATGGAACTAACAGAAGCAGAAGATAGTAAGAAGAGGTGGCAAGAATACACAGAAGAACTGTACAAAAAAGATCTTCATGACCCGGATAATCACCATGGTGTGATCACTCATCTAGAGCCAGACATCCTGGCATGTGAAGTCAAGTGGGCCTTAGAAAGCATCACTACGAACAAAGCTAGTGGAGGTGATGGAATTCCCATTGAACTGTTTAAATCCTGAAAGATGATGCTGTGAAAGTGCTGTACTCAATGTGCCAGCAAATTTGGAAACCTCAGCAGTGGCCACCAGCCTGGAAAATGTCAGTTTTCATTCCAATCCCAAAGAAAGGCAATGCCAAAGAATGCTCAAACTACAGAACAATTACACTCATCTCACAGGCTAGTAAAGTAATGCTCAAAATTCTCCAAGCCAGGCTTCAGCAATACATGAACCATGAACTTCCTGTTGTTCAAGCTGGTTTTAGAAATGGCAGAGGAACCAGAGATCAAATTGCCAACATCCACTGGATCATGGAAAAAGCAAGAGAGTTCCAGAAAAACATCTATTTCTGCTTTATTGACTATGCCAAAGCCTTTGACTGTGTGCATCACAATAAATTGTGGAAAATTCTGAAAGAGATGGAAATACCAGACCACCTGACCTGCCTCTTAAGAAACCTGTATGCAAGTCAGGAAGCAACAGATAGAACTGGACATGGAACAACAGACTGGTTCCAAATAGGAAAAGGAGTACGTCAAGGGTGTATATTGTCACCCTGCTTATTCAACTTATATGCAGAGTACATCATGAGAAATGCTGGACTGGAAGAAACACAAGCTGGAATCAAGATTGCCAGGAGAAATATCAATGACCTCAGATATGCAGATCACATCACCTTTATGGCAGAAAGTGAAGAGGACCTAAAAAGTCTTTTGATGAAAGTGAAAGAGGAGAGTGTAAAAGTTGGCTTAAAGCTCAACATTCAGAAAATGAAGATCATGGCATCTGGTCCCATCACTTCATTGGAAATAGATGAGGAAACAGTAGAAACAGTGTCAGACTTTATTTTTTCTGGCTCCCAAATCACTGCAGATTGTGATTGCAGCCGTGAAATTAAAAGACGCTTACTCCTTGGAAGAAAAGTTATGACCGACCTAGATAGTATATTCAAAAGCAGAGACATTACTTTGCTGACTAAGGTCCATCTAGTCAAGGCTATGATGTTTCCTGTGGTCATGTATGGATGTGAGAGTTGGACTGTGAAGAAAGCTGAGTGCCGAAGAATTGATGCTTTTGAACTGTGGTGTTGGAGAAGACTCTTGAGAGTCCCTTGGACTGCAGGGAGATCCAAGCAGTCCATTCTGAAGGAGATCAGCCCTGGGATTTCTTTGGAAGGAATGATGCTAAAGCTGAAACTCCAATACCTTGTCCACCTCATGCGAAGAGTTGACTCATTGGAAAAGGCTCTGATGCTGGGAGGGATTGGGGGCAGGAGGAGAAGCGGACGACAGAGGATGAGATGGCTGGATGGCACCCCTGACTCGATGGACATGAGTCTGAGTGAAATCCAGGAGTTGGTGATGGACAGGGAGGCCTGGCGTGCTGCGATTCATGGGGTCTCAAAGAGTCGGACACGACTAAGTGACTGAACTGAACTGATTCCATTATATTCGTCAATATGACAACCTTATTCTTAAAATCATTTCAACAGAAATATTCAAAGAGTAAGCTGTTTATATTTTTTTCCTAGGAACTTTTGGAAAAGCAAAACCCTTAAGTATATACGAAACTGTTCAACTTCTTAATAAATAACATCAAAGGACTGTTTGTTGTTGTTGTTCTTGTTTTATTTCCACCTGCATTGCAGGAGATCTGGGTTTAATCCCTGGATCAAGAATATCCACTGGAGAAAAGAATGGCTACCCACTCCAGTATTCTTCCTGGAGAATTCCACAGACAGAGGAAACTGGTGGGCTACAGTCCAAGGGTCACAAAGAGTCAGACATGACTGAGGAAGTAACAGTTTCATTTCATTTTGTGAAGGAAATGGTTGCTTGTGTTTTGTATCCATTTGTTTGTTTACCAAAGTTTTTGAACCTGTTGCTCAAAATAAACAAGAGAAATATTGTACATTCATATTTACATAAAAACATGCTAATAGTATTAAGATCCAAGAATTACTTTTTAAACTAAAGAGATGGGAATACCAGACCATCTTACCTGACTTCTGTAGGTCAAGAAGCAACAATTAGAATCAGACATGGAACAACAGACGGTTCAAAATTGAGAAAGAAGTACATGAAGGCAGTATATTGTCACCCTATGGATTAGATAGTAAAGAATCTGCCTGCAATGCAGAAGACCCAAGTTTGATCCTTGAATTAGGAAGATCCTCTGGGGAAAAGAATAGCATCACACTCCAGTATTCTTGCCTAGAGAATTCCATGGACAGAGAAGCTGGTGGACTACTGTCCATAGGGCCATAGTCAGATAAGATGGATGGAGTAATACTTTCATTTTCACATTTTATTTAACTTATTTGCAGAGTATATTATGTAAAATCCTGGGTTGGATGAATCACAAGCTGGAATCAAGATTGTCAGGAGAAATATCAACAACCTCAGATAAAAACTAAGTTGTGGAATCTGATCCTATCACTTGATGGCAAATAGATGGGGAAAAGTTGGAAACAGTGATAGATTTTCTTTTCTTGGGCTCCAAAATTACTGCAGACAGTGCCTGTAGTCATAAAATAAAAGACGGTTGCTCCTTGGAAGAAAAGTTATAACAAAACTAGACAATGTATTAAAAAGCAGAGAGATCACTTTTTGAATAAAGATTTGTATAGTCAAAGCTATGGTTTTTCCAGTAGTCATGTACTGATGTGAGAATTGAACCATAATGAAGGGTGAGCACCAAAGAATTGATGCTTTTGAACTGTGGTGCTGGAGAAGACTTTTGAGAGTCCCTTGGACTGCAAAGAGACCAAATCAGTCAATCTTAAAGGAAATCAGTCCTGATTATTCATTGGAAGGACTGATGCCTAAGATGAAGCTACAATACTTTGGCCACCTGATGGGAAGAGACAACTCATTGGAAAAAACCCTGATGCTAGGAAAGATTGAAGGCAGGAGGAGAAAGGGATAACAGAGGATGAAATGGTTGGATATCATCACTGACTCAATGGATGTGAGTTTGAGCAAACTCCCAGAGTTAATGAAGGACAGGAAAGCATGGTATGCTGCCATCCATGGGATTACAAGGAGTCAGACATGGCTTAATAACTGAATAACAACAAGCTATTCCTGGACTGAGCTAAGGAAAAATTTGGGGGAACAAAAAACAAACTATTTTTTAAATATTTTATCTCAAAACTGAAAGCCAAATGCTTTTATCTTACTAAACTCTCCTCTTATTCTTTGCGTCATGATTTCTCTGTGCCCCTAATCCTCTTTTAAACCACTCTCCTTGCCTCTTGACCTGGTAAAAAGCTCTCAAATTCAATTACTTCTTAAAGTTAAATCATTCTTTAAACAAGCAAGGAACATTTTAAGATCTGGTCTTGCACTGAACTGACAGCTACCATCAAAGTCTTTTCAAAATCTCTTCAAGTTAGGAATTTGCAGAGTAATATAAATTAGCTATAAAGATATATAACTCATAGATCTTAGATAATTCAAATGTTAGTGGAAATTTCAATTGCCAAAATTTGGATTGAAAATAGAGAATGAGAAGATTCCAAAATTACTTAAAAATTCCAAACTGAACAGGAAATCGAAACATTTGGGAAAAACTAGACCTTAACAAGGCATTTTGGAGGCCATCTCCAAAGGCTTTCCTGTGAAGTAGTGATTCAGTTCTCTAAGCAAGGAGAGGTTGAATCTTTGGGAGACTTTTGAATTAGCTCTTTCACACTTTTAAATAGACAGCATGCAAGAGTGGATCCTAAAATAAATGTGACCTCAGCTCTTTCCTCAAGTTTTGCTAGTGTCTTTAAGTCAGAAATAGGAAATTTAATATGAAAGAAAAACTTGAACCAGTTCATTGGCCCATTGCAAACTTCTAATACTTTGTTCATTTTTTTTTTATCCTTATACTCAGTGGTGAAAAACAGAAAGCCTTTATTATTATTATTATTAATTTTTAGCACTTCCCTTAAACATTTTGAAGGAGCTTTAAAACAAAAACATAATGCAACTCAGAGAAACGATAGCTTTAGTGATAAGAATAAAATTAAAAAATAAAAATCCCCACTCTAACTAGTAAATAGCATATCTAGATAGTGTATACGAAAGGATATTTATTTTCTTGTTTCTTTGTTTCCTGTGTTAGGTAAAGTAAAATCAAATGTTAGCTATCATGAAGGTGGTACTAAGAAAATTCAGCACCCCAGTTTATTGTATGTTCTTTAACTCAAAAGGATACTTTTCCTATAACACATAAGGACAACTTTAAGAAAACAACTTCCACAACAGATGAGTACCTCAGTGGACTTCCTACAACAAAAATACGGGCAAGATAACTATGAATTAACCATATCAAAACTCTAGCTCTTAATCTAATTATCTAGTCAATAAAATGACTAAACCTCTATAAGACAGACAGTTGTGTAATTTTTTATTTATTTATTTTTAATTTTACTTTATTTTAATTTACAATACTGTATTGGTTTTGCCATACATCAACATGAATCCGCCACAGGTGTACATGAGTTCCCCATCCTGAACCCCCCCCCACCTCCCTCCCCATACCATCTCCCTGGGTCATCCCAGTGCACCAGCCCGAAGCATCCTGTATCTCTGTGTCTCTTTTGCTGTCTTGTGTACAGGTTTATCATTACCATCATTCTAAATTCCATATATATGTGTAAGTATACTGTATTGGTGTTTTTCTTTCTGGCTTACTTCACTCTGTATAATCGGCTCCAGCGTCATCCACCTCATTAGAACTGATTCAAATGTATTCTTTTTAATAGCTGAGTAATACTCCATTGTGTATATGTACCACAGCTTTCTTATCCATTCATCTGCTGATGGACATCTAGGTTGCTTCCATGTCCTGGCTATTATAAACAGTGCTGCAATGAACATTGAGGTACACGGGTCTCTTTCAATTTTGGTTTCCTTGATGTGTATGCCCAGCAGTGAGATTGCTGCGTCATAAGGCAGTTCTATTTCCAGGTTTTAAGTAATCTCCACACTGTTCTCCATAGTGGCTGTGCTAGTTTGCATTCCCACCAACAGTGTAAGAGGGTTCCCTTTTCTCCACACCCTCTCCAGCATTTATTGCTTGCAGACTTTTGGATCACAGCTATTCTGACTGGTGTGAAATGGTACCTCATGTGGTCTTGATTTGCATTTCTCTGATAATGAGTGATGTTGAGCATCTTTTCATGTGTTTGTTAACCATCTGCATGTCTTCTTTGGAGAAACATCTACTTCTTTGGGCCATTTTTTGATTGGGTAGTTTATTTTTCTGGAATTGAGCTTCAGGAGTTGCTTGTATATCTTTGAAAATAATTCTTGGTCAGTTGGTTCATTTGCTATTATTTTCTCCCATTCTGAAGGCTGTCTTTTCACCTTGCTTATAGTTTCCTTTGTTGTGTAGAAGCTTTTAATTTTAATTAGATCCCATTTGTTTATTTTTACTTTTATTTTCAATATTCTGGGAGGTGTGTCATAGAGGATCCTGCTGTGACTTATGTCAGAGAGTGTTTTGCCTATGTTCTCCTCTAGGGGTTTTATAGTTTCTGGTCTTACGTTTAGATCTTTAATCCATTTTGAGTTTATTTTTGTATATGGTGTTAGAAAGTGTTCTAGTTTCATTCTTTCACATGTGGTTGACCAGTTTTCCCAGCACCACTTGTTAAAAGATTGTCTTTACTCCATTGTATATTCTTGCCTCCTTTGTTGAAGATAAGGTGTCCATAGGTGTGTGGACTTATCTCTGGGCTTTCTTTTTTGTTCCATTGATCTATATTTCTGTCTTTGTGCCAGCACCATACTATCTTGATGACTGTGGCTTTGTAGTAGAGCCTGAGGTCAGGCAGGTTGATTCCTCCAGTTCCATTCTTCTCTCTCAAGATGGCTTTGGCTATTAGAGGTTTTTTGTATTTCCAAACAAATTGTGAAATTATTTGTTCTAGCTCTTTGAAAAATACCACTGGTAGCTTGATAGGGATTGCATTGAATCTGTAGATTGCTTTGGGTAGTATACTCATTTTCACTATATTGATTATTCCGATCCACGAACATGACATTTTTCTATATATAAGTGAAGACCTACATATAGGTCTTCACTGAATACACACACACACACACACACACACACACACACCTATATATAGGTCTTCACTGAAAGTGAAGGGCTGAAATATCTTTTTCCAGCCTTCACTTTCAATCTGTATGTGTCCCTTGTTTTGAGGTGGGTCTCTTGTAGACAACATATACAAGGGTCTTTTTCTGTATCCATCCAGCCAGTCTTTTTCTTTTGATTGGGACATTCAACCCATTTATGTTTAAGGTAATTATTGATAAATATGATCCCATTGCCATTTACTTTACTGTTTTAGGTTCGGGTTTATACTCCCTTTTTGTGTTTACTGTCTAGAAAGTATCCTTTAGCCTTTGTTGGAGAGCTGGTTTGGTGGTGCTGAATTCTCTGTTTTTGCTTTTCTGCAAAGCTTTTGATTTCTCCTTCATATTCGAATGAGATCCTTGCTGGGTACAGTAATCTGGGCTGTAGGTTATTTTCTTTCATCACTCTAAGTATGTCTTGCCATTCCCTCCTGGCTTGAAGAGTTTCTACTGAAAGATCAGCTGTTTTCCTTATGGGAATCCCCTTGTGTGTTATTTGTTGTTTTTCCCTTGCTGCTTTTAATATTTGTTCTTTGGTTTGCTCTTTGTTAATTTGATTAATATGTGTCTTGGGGTGTTTCACCTTGGGTTTATCCTGTTTGGGACCCTCTGGGTTTCTTGGACTTGGGTGATTGTTTCTTTCCCCATTTTAGGGAAGTTTTCAACTATTATCTCAAGTATTTTCTAATGGTCTTTATGTCTTCTTCTTCTGGGACTCCTATAATTCAAATGTTGGAGCGTTTCATATTGTCCTGGAGGTCTCTGAGATTGTCCTCATTTCTTTTAATTCGTTTTTCTTTTTTCCTGTCTGATTCATTTATTTCTACCATTCTATCTTCTATTTCACTAATCCTATCTTCTGCCTCCATTATTCTACTATTTGTTGCCTCCAGAGTGTTTCTGATCTCATTCATTGCATTATTCATTATATATTGACTTTTTTAAATTTCTTCTAAGTCCTTATTAAACCTTTATTGCATCTTCTCAGTCCTTGTCTCCAGGCTATTTATCTGTAATTCCATTTTGATTTCAAGATTTTGGATCATTTTCACTATCATTATTCAGAAGTCTTTATCAGGTAGATTCCCTATCTCTTCCTCTTTTGTTTGGTTTGGTGGGCCTTTATTCTCTTCCTTTATTTTCTGGGTATTCCTCTGTCTCTTCATCTTGTTTATATTACTGTGTTTGGGGTGGCCTTTCTATATTCTGGCAGTTTGTGGAGTTCTCTTTATTATGGAGTTTCCTCACTGTGGGTGGGATTGTATCAGTGGCTTGTCAAGGTTTCTTGGTTAGTGAAGCTTGTGTCGGTGTTCTGATGGGTAGAGTCGGATTTCTTCTCTCTGGAGTGCAATGAACTGTCCACCAATGAGTTATGAGATGTCAATTGTTTTGGAATAACTTTGAGCTGCCTGTATATTGAAGCTCAGGGCTGTGTTCTTGTGTTGCTGGATAATTTGTGTGGTGTGTCTTGGTCTGTAATTTGTTGGCCCTTGGGTGGTGCTTGGTTTCAGCATAGGTATCAAGGTGTTTGATGAGCTCCTATTGATTAATGTTCCCTGAGTTAGGAGTTCTCTAGTGTTCTCAGGATTTGGACTTAAGCCTCCTGCTCCTGGCTTTAAGTTTTATTTTTACAGTAGTCTCAAGACTTCTCCTTCTATACTGCACTGTTGATAAAACATCTAGTTTAAAGATGAAAAGTTTCTCCACATTGAGGGACACCCAGAGAGGTTCACAGAGTTACATGGAGAAGAGAAGAGGGGGGTGGTGGGGTGAGTTAGAGGTGACCTGAATGAGATGAGGAGGAATCAAAAGAGGAGAGAGCAAGCTAGCCAGTAATCACTTCCTTATGTGCACTCCACAGTCTGGACCACTCAGAGATGTTCATGGAGTTGTACAGAGAAGAGGAGAAGGAGGAAGGACACATAGGTGGCCAGGAGGAGAAAAGACGGGAATGAAAAGCAGAGAGACAGATCCAGCCAGTAATCAGTTCCCTAAGTGTTCTCCACTCTCTGGAACATACAGAGATTCACAGAGTTGAGTAGAGAAGAGGAGCAGGAGGGAGGAGACAGAGGCGACCTGGTGGAGAAAAAGGAGAGTCCAGAGGAGGAGAGAGCAGTCAAGCCAGTAATCTCACTCTCAAATTAAAATGGGTACTGAAGGTTGGGTTTTTGAAGGTACACAATTGATAACAAATACCAAAAAACAAACATTAAAAATCTAGAGTAGAGGTTGGATGTTCAAAAATACCATATTAAAGAAAAGGAGAAAAAGAAAAAGAAAAAAAAAAAACAAAGTCACAAAAATCATATATATATGAAGTTTGCTTTTAAAATAGAGTCTTTTTTTGAAAAGTAATAGTAGGTTATAAAAATAAGAATTAAAGGAGAAATAGAGGACTTAAAAATTCAAAAATGTTTAAAAAAAGAAGAAAAAACAAACAAACAAAAATGATCATAAAAATAGTAAAGATATATCTAGTACTTTCTCTGGTGGTGTTGTGGGCAGTGTGGGGTCAGTTCATTTTTGGATAGTTCCTTGGTCTGGCTTATATTTCTCAAGCTCTATAGGCCCCTTCCTATGAGTCGGTATTAACGACAGGGTTTTAATCTATTGCACCTGTCACTTCCAAGGTGATTCCCTCTATTTTAGCTTCTTCTGATTGCTGGTCTCTTCAGAGTCTGATTTCCTCCCTGACACAAGGCAGGCGGTGGTGGACACTTTTTTTAGGCTCACTTGTTCAGTCACGCTGTGGGGAGAGATGGATGCTGCAAACAAATAACACTGATGTGTGCTCTTTGCTCTGCCAGGAATGGTCTGAGGCTGGCCCTGGGCTGCATGCACCTCCAAGGTCTAAGCCACTCAGGCTCAGGGACTCAGGTAGTCCTCAGAGGCGCAGACTCAGTTGGGCCTGCATCTTGTGCCCTTCCCAAGTCTGAGTAGCTCAGGTGTTTGGCGAGCACTGTCGTTGCAGCTTATTGCTTCTCCCATCCCTGCTGCTCAGTTTTCTGGGTGTACAACTGGCACACCTTCTCAGGCAGATGATGACTGCCCAGAACCCAAAGAAGTCTTAGTTAGCAAAGAAGCTTGTTTGCAGTTTGGTAGTTAATGTCTCTCTGGGGCTGCGATTACCCCCTTCTGGCCCTTCCAGCTCTGGCTGCCTGTTACCAGAGGGGGATGGTCTGCAGCTGGCTAATTCTGTTCCATCCATTGTTCTGTGTGTGGTCCTGGTGGTGTCTTATGTTAGAGCTTTTCACGTAGTAGCTATCCCATTGTCTTGTTTCCTAGCCCAAGTTAGTTCTCTCTGGGTATACTCAGGGCATTTGGGCCCGATCATTAAAAGGCAAAGCAGCCCGCGCCTCCCTCCCTAGCCCCCGCTTGCTAGTGGTGGATGCAGGTGTCTGCGCTGCTTCTCCCTGGGGGAGTTACCATTGGGCTCATAATCTGTGGGTTTTATTTACTTATTTTTTCCTCCCTGTTATGTTGCCCTCTGTGCTTCCAAGGCTAGCCACAGACTCAGCAGTGAGAGTGTTTCCTGGTGTTTGGAAGCTTCTCTCCTTTTAAGACTCCCTTCCTGGGACAGAGCTCCCTCCCTACCTCTTTTGCTCTTTTTTTTTGTCTTTTATATTTTTTCCTACCTGTTTTTGAAGACAATGAGCTGCTTTTCTGGGTGCTGATGTCCTCTGCCAGCATTCAGAAGTTGTTTTGTGGAATTTAGTGAGCACTGAAATGTTCTTTTGATGAATTTGTGGGGGAGAAAGTGGTCTCCCCATCCTATTCCTCCACCATCTTAGGACCGCCCCCCCTCCTTCTGTAATTTTTAATTTGAGACTATTCCAATACTTTTCCCTTCCCAGGTCAGTGGTATGATGAATAAGTCAGTAGCACTACAGACAATGGAGAAGACTAAGGATATTTGGAGATCTATTAAAAGAACTGTAACTGGAGTGTAGTAAATATTTTGTCTGAACTTGAATCCCTTAGGAAAATCTCTACCATAAAACAAGTCTAAATAAGTTGAAATGTTAAATTGTACATATTATGTGTTATGATCACAATGAAAATTAAAAAAAAAATCAACATGCTAAATAATCAATGAGTCAAAGATGAAATGGCAAGAAAATATTTTGACATAAAAAACAATGAAAGCACAATCCACCATTTTATGAGATGTAGCAAAAGCAGTTCTTGAAGACTTAGTCTTCTTTTTCTTTACTGAAAAACAAAAGAAAGATGTAAAATCAATAATCAACCTTCCACTGCAAGAATTTAGAAAATGAGAAAACTAAAGCAACACAGAAGAAGTGATAAAGATTAAAATTTAAACTGGTAAAATAGATAATAGTAAAACAATTACAAAATCAATGAAGTAGAAAATGTGCTTTTGAAAAGCTTGGAAAAAATGAAATGAAAACTCTTTGCTTACAAACACCAAGAGCAAAAGAAAAGACACAAACTACTAAAATAAAGAATGGAAGAGGAGTGGTCTTAGAGAAATTAAAAAAAAAAAGTGTAATAAAATAATGCTATGAACAACTATGTGTTAACAAATTAGATAAACTGGATGCAATGACAAAATTCCTAGAAAGATAAAAACTGTCAAATTGAAGACTTAGGTAATCTGAATCAATTGTAACATGGATTCATGTTGATGTACAGCAAAACCAATACAATATTATAAAGTAATTAGCCTCCAATTAAAGTAAATAAATTTATATTAAAAAATAAAAAGAGTTTCAATAAGGACACATCCTGGACCAAATAATTTCAATGGTGATATTGATGAAACGTTTCAAAAATTAATAGGAAAACATTCACAATTTCTTTCAAAATGTAGAAGAAAAGGAAACACTTCTTTACTCATTCTATGAGATCACTTCTGTGCTGATAAGAAAACTAGATAGACACAACAAGAAAAATGCAAAACAATACCCCTTATAAATGTGTACATAAATGTTATCAACATATTGCTGTAAAAATGAATCTAGAAATAATTAAAAATGGAACACATATCATAGCCAAGTGCAATTACTCCAGGCTTCCAAGATTCACTTAACATCCAAAAATCAAATGATACAATATTTTATATTTATAAAATAAAGGCCAAAAGAAGCACACGATCACCTCAACAGACACAGAAAAACAAAACAAAACAAAAACAAAAACAAACAAACAAACAAAAAACCCAGCCCTCTGCGGGCAGAGCTCTGTTCCCCAGGCCAGAGGCTGAGAGCTCAGCCCAAAAGTGCGTTGGTATTTTTCTATTTGGCCTCTGGATTCTAGACCTGACTTTAAGTGTACAAAAGCTATTTTTTAGGTTAAGCTATTCCAGTTAAGTAGGTGGGTTGTTGTAGTTGTTTAGCTGTTGTGTCCTGTCTGACTTTTTGTGACCCCATGGACTACAGTCCACTGAGCTCCTCTGTTCATGGGATTCTCCAGGCAAGAAATTGGAGTGGGTGGCCATTTCCTTCAGGGGATCTGGCCCAGGGATCGAACCTGCGTCTCCTGTTTGGTGGGTGGATTTTTTCCCTGTGCCACCAAGGAAGCCCAAGTACAAAGGTCAGTTCAGGTCAGTTCAGTCGCTCAGTCATGTCTGACTCTTTGCGACCCCATGAACTGCAGCACGCCAGGCCTCCCTGTCCATCACCAACTCCCGGAATTCACTCAGACTCACGTCCATTGAGTCCATGATGCCATCCAGCCATCTCATCCTCGGTCGTCCCCTTCTCCTCCTGCCCTCAATCCCTCCTAGCATTAGGGTCTTTTCCAATGAGTCAACACTTCGCATGAGGTGGCCAAAGTACTGGAGTTTGAGCTTTAGCATCATTCCTTCCAAAGAAATCCCGGGGTTGATCTCCTTCAGAATGGACTGGTTGGATCTCCTTGCAGTCCAAGGGACTCTCAAGAGTCGTCTCCAACACCACAGTTCAAAAGCATCAATTCTTCAGTGCTCAGCTTTCTTCACAGTCCAACTCTCACATTCATACATGACCACTGGAAAAACCATAGCCTTGACTAGACGGACCTTAGTCGGCAAAGTAATGTCTCTGCTTTTGAATATATTATCTAGGTTGGTCATAACTTTTCTTCCAAGGAGTAAACGTCTTTTAATTTCATGGCTGCAGTCACCATCTGCAGTGATTTTGGAGCCCAAAAAAAAAACAAAGTCTGACACTGTTTCTACTGTTTCCCCATCTATTTCCTATGAAATGATGGGGCCAGATGCCATGATCTTCGTTTTCTGAATGTTGAGCTTTAAGCCAATTTTTTCACTCTCCTCTTTCACTTTCATCAAGAGGCTTTTTAATTCCTCTTCAGTTTCTGCCATAAGGGTGGTGTCATCTGCATATCTGAGGTTATTGATATTTCTCCCAGCAATCTTGATTCCAGCTTATGTATACCTCAAAGTCAATATGCCCAGTTTGGATCAGACTTATTTTGGTCAAATACTGTATTGGGGTAACTATTACACTTTCAATATTTTCATGAAATTTACTAGTAGTCAGTAAATACAGTTTTTGAAGGCTGCAAAAGAATTTGTGAATAGAGTAAGCATTTTCATTCTCTCTGGTAAAGTAAAGCAGAAAGCACTTGCATAGTATATATATATATATATATATATATATATATATAAGTAGATAGAGCCATCCAGCTAAAGTCCATATTTTATTATGTCCAACTTCATGAAAAAACTGTTTACAAATAAAATGATCAAATGTTGGCAATTTCATAAGATTCAATTTAATAAATAATCAATAAGTACATGCAAACCTAGTTTATAGGTATTTTGCTAATTAGAGTAAAATCACTGCACATGGTGATTGCACCCATGAAATCAGAAGATGCTTACTCCTTGGAAGAAAAGTTATGACCAACCTAGATAGCATATTAAAAAGCAGAGACATTACTTTGCCAACAAATGTCCGTCTAGTCAAGACTATGGTTTTTCCTGTGGTCATGTATGGATGTGAGTGTTGGACTGTGAAGAAGGCTGAGAGCCAAAGAACTGATGCTTTTGAACTGTGGTGTTGGTGAAGACTCGAGAATCCCTTAGACTGCAAGGTGATCCAACCAGTCCATTCTAAAGGAGATCAGTCCTGGGTGATCATTGGAAGGACTGTTGCTAAAGCTGAAACTCCAATACTTTGGCCACCTCATGCAAAGAGTTGACTCATTGGAAAAGACCCTAATGCTGGGAGGGATTGAGGGCAGGAAGAGAAGGGGACAACAGAGGATGAGATGGCTGGATGGCATCACTGACTCAATGGACATGAATTTGAGTGAACTCCAAGAGTTGGTTATGGACAGGGAGGCCTGGCGTGCTGCAATTCATTGAGTCACAAGAGTCGGACACGACTGAACCACTGAACTGAACTGAATGTGAGGATGGGCAGAATTTAGTATATGATGGAGAAAGTGTTATATATAGATAAGAGGAATTTAAAACTTAGGGAGAACACCATTGCAATTTCCTCTGGGTGTCAGAACTCCCATCTGAAACTGATGGCTAATAAGAGTCTTGTTTTCTTTTTAAGAGGAATTTTGAAATCACAAGTTGGTATGAAAATGTGCATTTATGTAAACCTATGATGTTTCTTTTCAAAAGCCTGAGTAATTTGTGAAGAACAGAATGATCATGTCCTTTTGTATCTATTTGCATGGGTCTGAGAATGCAAATACAAGTCTCTAAAAAGTCCTTTTGACTCTTGACATATTGCTAGTAGTCTAGTTGTGTCTGACTCTTGTGACCTCATGGACCAGAGTCTGCCTGGCTCCTCTGTCCATGGGATTTTCCAGGCAAGCAAATGGGAGTGGGTTGCCATTTACATCTTCAGAAGATATTCCTGATCCAAGGATCAAATCAGTATCTCCTGTATTGGCAGGCTTCTGGATTAACTGGAACTTTCTTCCTCTCTCCTGTCAAATTTTCAAGATACCAAAGACTCATAATGCACAAATCTTCCCAAATGATTAAATTCAAAGACCTAGGTTCACAGAAGAAATCTGGTAGAGAACCATCCTGCAGCTTCTGGTAAACTCAGGTGCAGTGATGGTGAGCCCATCTCCTCAAACAAAGTCAGTAAGTTTTTCTCTAGACCCAACAGCTGAATGCTGGTGCTTCTGTGCATTGGTCTTCAATGTTTCTCATCAAGTCCAAAGTCATCCTTGTGTTCCGAGGAACAGAAAGCACATTGTTGCAACTAATTTAAGCTTTTGATATGAAAAATATTTTAAAATTAATTTATCAAAATACTGATTTTGTGTTTTAACCAACTTCTCTACATAAAAGTATAAGTTATGGCATGATTTGCTTATAAGCTCAGAGTCCCTTCATCATTGAAACAGTGAACACAAAGCAAGGTATCTATAATAAAAAGCACTTCTTTCTCTCTCTCTCTCTCTCTCTCACACACACACACACACACACACACACACAATTAAGTTGTTGAAAAGAATTATCTCAATCTGATAAAGACCAATTATAAAAAAGCTATAAATTACCTCATACTTATGGAGAAAGATGGAATGCGTAACACCCAAGGTGAGGAACCAGGCAAGGATATCTTATCTCACACTTATATTCAAAAATAGTACTGGAGGTTTTAGCTAGGGCAATCAAGCAAGGACAGAAGAACATGTCCATGTTGGAAAGAACTCTCAATTTGTAGATGACATAATCTTATTTATAGAAGTCATAATTAATGTGTCATTTTATTAGAACTAACAAGTTTAGCAATGTGATAAAATACAGATTTAATTTAAAAATCCATTTTATTTATATCCACCAATATTGAAAAACCTAAAAACCTAATAAAGAAAGCAATTTCATATATAATAGCACCTATAAAATACTAGAGATACGTGTAACAAAAAAAAAAAAGTAAAAAAAATGAGACTCTGGAAACTATAAAACATCACTGAAAGAAACTACCAAGTAAATAAAAGAGTCCAAGTCCACACATGAGATGACTTACTATTGTTAACGTGACAGTACTACTTAAGAAGCATGAGGTCTCCAATTATGTTCCTTTTAAGAGAGCTTTAGCCATTCTAGGTACTTCCCATTTCCATATGAATTTTAGGTTTAGGTTGCCATTTTTCTTAAAATTTAAAACAGTTGGGATTTTAATAAAGATAGTAGGTATCTCTATCAATTATAATCCTCAGACATTGCCTTTATCCCAGTCCAATCTGTTACCTCAGACCTTTAAACAAGATATTCTTCCTCATTTCTGAACCCACATCCACTAACTTAACTGTGAGGCTCTTACTGGGAAAATGGAATTGTTGCTTTAAGTGTTGTCCTGATGGGCTTCTTGAAATTTCTGAAGATATCTATTTTCATGATGAGGTAATAGCTATATTGAACAATGGCTCATCAGTTTTTTTTTTTTTTTTCCCTAAACTAATCTCAAATGAAAGACTTTAATAAAGGTGCTCACTTCTTGTGGGATATGAAAAAAATAAATAAATATATCTGTTCTCATAGGTTGGATTTTGAAAGTTGAGTCCACTTGTGTTCTCCCTGAAACATCTAAACCTCTAGCCAGACTAACAAGATCATGAACTCAATCATAAAAATCCTAAGGACTCAACATTTCTTGTAATTCGCCTATCTTTCTATTAAAATACACTAAGCGAGGACATATGTTTATTTGGAAACTGAGCCATAAATAAATATAATAGTCATTTTATTTCACTATATTATGAAGCTGGGATTTTGTTTTGCCTTCAATGACTCCTGATTCTGCAAATTCTTCAGTCACAGATTTCTGTGCTGCTTTTTTCAGTGGCCCTTTAGAATTAGATCAATATAGACAATATCTGTTTGCCTTCTCCTAGAAAAAAATCAAACAGCAAAACATCTGATTATTATGCCCAGTACTTTACTAAGGAACTCTGCTACTTTCACAAGTCCTGAAGCAATACCTTAAGGAAACATTAAATTCTCCTTATTTAAGATGTACATGGCCATTTGCTGTTTTCAAGATAAAGAAAATTCTAAAATTGATTGTATACAGCTATTAACTATTACAGTTTAGAAAATTTATGTGATTTCTGAAGATAATTTAAATGTTTTCTTAGTAAAGTTTATTACTTAGATCATGGCTTATCTCAAAGAGATAGATCTCTTATTCCTGATTGACTACAAGTTATTTATAACTTTCCCAGATTTAAAAAAAAAAGAAAAGGAAAGGAAAGACAAAGGAATTACTAGGTTTTATTGACTTTTATCAGCAGAGAGCCTCATTTTTCTGGAATCACTGTGACACTATATGAAAGTGAAAAAAAAAAGTGAAAATATTAGTCACTCAGTTGTGTCAGACTTTTTGAAACTCATGGAATATAGCCCACCAGTCTCCTCTTCCCATGGGATTTTCCAGGCAAGAATACTGGAGTGGGTTGCATTTCCTTCTCCAAGGGATCTTCCTGACCCAGGGATGAAACCTGGTCTCAAGCATTGAAGGCAGATTCTTTACTGTCTGAGCCACCAAGGAAGCTCATAACACTATATGACTTAATTTTTTTTATTACTTGAACCTCTTTCCTGGAAACCTGAAGAGGGGAAGATATGTCTGTTTCTTTCTCTGTGTGTATATATGTGTGTGTGTGTGTGTGTGTGTGTGTGTGTAAGCTAAATGAACTCTTCAAACATCTGATCTGGGCTTACCTATTATCATGAATGTTTCTACCTATTCATTTATGAGAGCTTTGGACAAGCCCTTAGTATTCTTAATCTTTTGGGAATGACTATAAACCAATAGCCAACTACAATTCCTTACTGATGCCATATCACAAGCCATGTCAACTGCTTTGTCTAAAGGTGATAACCAGAGCAAATAAATAACCAGAGACTTCTGCCAATTTGATTTTAGCACCTTCTTTCACCTTGAGCATCCCTCATGTTTTGCAATAGTTGCTCGTTGAAAATACACGTTTCTTAGCAGATAATTTTACCTCCTATGAAATTCATTATTTTCTCCCTCACACATTTCCTTTCATCATTGGAATGTTTTAAATCCTGCTACGGTTATTTCATTATGTTAGAAAAGAAAAAATTCATAATTGTCTAATCTCTTGCTTATGAACTATGTTCAGATAGATTTATTATATTAGATAGATAGAAATCCCTTTAGAATATACAGACGATCTTTTTGGCTGATTGGCTGTATCTTGATGTTGAAACAGGAAGCACTGTGGGTGTACCCTTTGATAGATCTGACTTCTCCTCTAGAATATGACTTCCTGCCAGAGCTAACATCTACCCAGAAGGCAGAAATACAGATCTTCATAAGAGTTTTCCATTTAGCTGGAGATTAGAGAGTAATATGAATAATAACATAGGATAAACTTTGAGGAGTGGGCTGAAATGTCAGAATTCTTTTAAAAATAAAGAAGGTCCCTAACTACATTTCAGAGTAGTCAATAATGAACTTTTGTGTTCTCTAGTGTTCCCTTATGACATGGACATGAAAAGGTAACCTGGAACCTAAAGAAAATGGCACATTGCTCTTTTTTTCTAAAGAAGTTGAGCTCATTAGCATCCTAATTATATGCATAAAGAGTAAATCTTTTAAAAGCTTCAAAAGATTGCTATAATATACCAGCAGTTGGTGCCACAGTCAGAAAAAAAATTTACTGAGAAAAATATGAATGCACATTGAATGAAAATAATCTGTGAAAATGACCACTTAGGAACAATGGAACCACAAATGGAAGCACTGCAACTCTACATGAAATTTCCAACAACAAGAAAAGGTAGCTCTTTTATTCAATTAACATTCATGGGAAAACTTTACTAAGTTTTTTGAGTGTGTCTATGGTACATTCTCATCTTTCACAAATACAATTTTGGTAAAACTGTAAAGAACAAGGTTCAAGACTGTGAACTGCAGTCATCCTTTGATTACCTCTAAATGGATTGCATATACCTGAATGGTTTTTGGTTATGTGTCTGTAATTTTCTTCATATTCTCAAAATAGATTGAATCCTTTCAATGCCTGAAAATGTAACAATTACTTGATAAAAATCTGTTACATTAAAAATAACATAAAAATGCATTTAAAAACATCAGTGACTCAGGTTTGTCTTACCAAAAGGAAGAATCTCATTCTGTCCCTCAAGTGACAAAAGTGATCTCTTTATTGAAATGTTGTAACAAAAAATTTACAAAGCTTTGGACTTTTGAGAAAAGTAGAAAGAAAAAAATGCAATTCTGAAGCTGAAAGTAACAAAATTCTCAGCTTCGCCAACTTTCATGCATTTAAAGTATTACCATTGGATTAATAACAATGAGATCAACTGCTTCTGGGTGTCATCAATTAATTCTCCACTTATGAGGTAGGTAGCAGGCAGAAACATGTGTTTAGATATATCATCTCCAATTCCAGATACCATATTATTTCAAGAATACATTGTCAAAATTACAAGGGATAAGCACTGTACTAAAGCTGCTGTCAATAACAATGAGAAGCCATTCCTCAAATGTTTTTAAAACAAATGTTGCATAACAATATCTGGAGACCTATTCCAGAAACATAATGATATCAAAAATAGCAGAGACATAAAGACCTTGGCCTTTGATTCAAAGGGGTCCCTATATTCCCACTTAAAAAGAAGGCATTTAAAGCATTCTTGAAGAACTGGAAGATAACTCCTTCTAGAACCTTCAAGAAGAGAATTATTTGGAAAAATTACTTTAGAAGTATATGATCTTTGTAAAGGGACAGATTCCAATCAAGATACTTGGATTGGGTCAACAACTACATGCAATATAGACAACACTAACCAAAATTACAGAGATGGAGACCTGATTGGGAAAAAAAAAAAAAGTATTATTTGGTGTTTGTTAGAACTTCAGCCTGGAGACACAAATTCAAGCACTCAAATTGTGTTTCTCTGAACTACAAAATGAGGAAGGCTTTTAAACGTAAAACTCATATAAGATTATAGTTAGCTATATGACTTGCTTATCAATAATTGTAATTGGAGCTGACAAGAAGTAAGGGTGTTTAGGTAGCAACTGGTTAGACTCAGAATTTTTTGCATATTTACAAAGGGAAAATTTGAGACCACAACATTGCAGGTGTTCTGAATAGAGCTGGTGGTACCCTTGGGTCTGATACAGTTTAAAGAAAGTTCAAGTTCTCAGTAGTGCAGAAAAGTGACTGAGACCAGATCTTCAGTAGCTGCCCAACTCGGGTTTTGTATGTCTGAACCATGATTTCCCAATTATAATTTCAATTTGTCATCAATGGGCTTTCATTGAAGATTGACTGAATAAAATAAAAAATTATTATATTTTATCTACATTATTTTGTTCATTTTCCTAGCTATAAAGCAAAGGAGCCCGGTGGGCTACAGTCTATAGGGTTTCAAAGAGTTGGACATGACTAAAGCGACTGAGCACAGCATGCAAAAAAAGTTTCTACTCCTAATATTGCTTTTTACCTCTTTATACAATCTTTGGCAGATTTCAGTATTGGCTGCAATTGGTTTGTGAACTGGCTAAACCACACAACAAACTGACAATTAGATTTGTGTACACGTTTTTTTTTTTTTTTCTTTTTCTGAGAACCACCTAGCTTTTTTAACACCAGTTATTTGTAATGAATCAGTCGATTTCCTGGTTAACTGGATTCAATCTATGCAGGACTTTGGAGATGGCAAATGCACCGTCAGACATCTCATAGTCTAAAAATCACATCTTACACAGAAAACTAGATTAGTTTCTTCAGTTAAATATGACTTGAGGACCTTATGTAGGAATTAACTTTTATAACTGAACTTTTAAGGAAAAGGACTTGGAAGAGACAGAGAGAACAGATGGTGAATATTTGGAGTCTGTCTCATTTTCACAGATCTTACAACTAAGACAGACTTCTCTTTTGCTTTAGATCTACCTAATGATCTCAGAATTATAAGATAATTGCCTGGCACTGGACCATTCTAAATGGGTTGCACCATAGCATTATAATACTAGCTAGCAATCCAATAGGAATATTTTGCCCAAAAATTAGAGTGACCTCCAATTTCTCATATTAGGTCTTTGGCACAAAAGCCAACTGGCTTCCACCTGCTCACCAGACACAAACTTGATAATTTCTTTCCCAAAGATATTCCCAAAATTGCCAGTTATGGCCCCCCTTTTTTGTCATCAGTTTACTCTTTTGGGGGTAAAAAAAATATTGTAAGATAACAATTTAAGAAGAATAAAATGTTTTGTCTTGATTTGAGAACAAGCATACTAATTATTCAAAAGGAATTTTAAATTGTGTTGTTTTTCTTAAGCTCTTCACCCACAAAGTAGAATGAGTCCCAAGTGTTATGTATTAGACAATAACAGAGTTAAATAATGCCATCCAGACTATAGACCTCTTTAGTGGAGAGATTCATTATTTTGGAAAAGCAGTGTTTATAGGAAATCCAATTTAGATATAATTTTATCTTTAAAGGGAACAGAACATTGTGTTTACATCCCTGTAGTACTCACCGGATTTTTACTACTACAAAAAAGACCTGCAAATCAAAGAAAAAAATGAAAATTTGATGATCTTGTAAATTACGCATGTCTGGTTCTATAGGCTTCTTTCATTTTAGATGGGAGATATCCTCCTTGTTTATTCCAACACCATTGGCATTTGGCTGAGAGTGGACTATACATTCTGATAACAATATTTTTCTTATTAGTTACCTGGGTTGAAATTTGCAACTTGTAATCTTCAGTATGTCCACAGTTGAACTAAAAAAAAAATATATATATATATGGTATATTTAATATATATATAAGTATATATATATTTAATATACTTATTTA